>JBBHDX010000868.1:0-81000 GCA_039519145.1 Kokia cookei
CGATTCAACTCGACTTGAATTTCATATCTCACAACTCGATTCAAAAAAATTTTCAAATCAAATTAAGATGATAAAATATGACTTATCAAATCGATTAACTCAAATTTTTTATTCAATTTAATCGAACGTTTACCTCTACATGAAAACTTTTCTATGGAGTTTTGAGTGCAAATGAAACCAATGATTCCTTTAATGGTAAGCATGGATGAATTTAGGAAAAAAATTAAGAGAAACCGGAATTGAATTATAAATTTTTGAAAGATCAAAATATAATTTTATTATATATTAATTTATGATTTCATTATTTTAAAAAGAGTTAAATAAATTTTCTTATTTTTACAATTTTATTATATATAAATTTATAATAGAATAAAATTGCAGTTGTCCATTTCTACCCTAATGGAATTATAAAGTATTTAATAACATGTATAAATAAAAATTGAATTGAATTTATAACCCGGACCGAAATCGACTCAAATTCATTAAAATCAAACAGTTAATTATAAATCAAAACAATTTTTAAAATTTTTTTTTTCATCAACCCTCGTTCTTAGACACAGAAAATTATTTTCTTATAAACACTGAAGGAGAAAGAAAATTATGATATTGGAATATACCATGCTACCCAGCTTGACTAAGACGTTCAAACGGATTACTTTAAAAGAAAAAAGTGGTCAATCTTAAAATTTTGACTTTGAGTGGGAATTTTGTATGAAATTATGGCTTATGCCTTAGAAAAAGAATAAAGCATATCACTGTCCATGAATTTTCTATGAAACTTTCACGAAAGTATGGAAGCCAAGCAACAGACCATATCCCCAGTCTGTTCATATGTTACTCAAATTTGAGTGAGTATCGAATAAGTATTATTTAAAAATATCAAACAATACTTCAAATCGAACAACTTCCCAAATGAAGAGCAAAAACCACATTCTATTTGGCATAAATTCGAAGGTCCCATCTGCATGCTTCCCAGCGCTGCTTCATTGAAAACCACGAAACACACACACACACACACATATATATACACATCCATTGTTGTGTACAATCCAATCCAAAAACCCCCATTTGATCATCTTCTTTGTTTATTATTTACTTGAAAGAAAAAACCCTTTTCAATGGAAACCACTCAAAGGAAGGAAGGTTTCTCCAAAAGCAAGCAACTACCCAAGTCTTTCTCTCGACCCTTCACCGGAACCCGAAAGGTTTCACCGACAACGATCTCCAACACCGCTCAGAACATGACAAACCATTCCACTGTTCCAACAGTAATGTCCAAGCAACCATCCAGTTCCCACCAACACAAGGCGGTGCCTTACTTTAAGTCACCTAGCTTTTACGACCACAATGGCTACGCAAATGAAATATGGGGTCGTGGAGATAAAAACGTGGACTCCATGGCCACCGCCTTTATTTTGAAAGCCAAAGAAAGGTTTAAGAGTGATGGAGAACTGACTCACTGAGTCTCCGGTCCGCCATGGCTGAGTTTCAGAGTTTTAGGCTAATGATTATATAATATATATATTTATATATGTAGAAACATGGATTAATACTTCAAGTGATGGGTAGTCCTCTTTAGTTTTTATCCATCCTGAAGCATACTTCTTCTACATGTACACACTTTATATATATATATATATGAAAAACACTGCATGCATGAATGTATGTGTATTCTGTCATGAACAACACTCAAAGTTGTAGTATTTCTGAGAAAAAAAGAAAGAGGAAGTTATAGTGTTTATAGTAATCTATATAAGAGTTTATGGTATAAGATTCATGTAGAAAGTTTATGGTACAAGAGTTAACTTGGAGTAAATATTATTGGAAATGGTAACCATAAATTTTGAATATATATGAATAATAAAATAAGTGTGAAAACACAAAAAAAAATTTAATTTCACCGAACATTCCTAATCACTCATAAATCCTCCAATCCTTAAATTAGAAGAAAGACGTGTATAAACACGCTCAAACCCCCATACTTTTCTTGTTGCAACTTGCAATAGTAACCTACTAATTAAACTTAGGCTCAACGGGTTTTAAATTTTAAATTCATCTTTAAACTTTAATATATTTTAATTGGATCTTTAAAATATTAGTATTATATCAAATAAGTCTTTTCATCAACCTAACTATCGATTTAGATATTTGTTGATAACTCTTTTTCGATAAGATGTGGGACAAATTGTTATACAATTATAATAAAATATATAATAACCTGACTCGGGATCTGACTTGAAATACCCATGATTTAGGTAATCCCAGACATTCCATTTGGGGGGCTCCGACTCTATTTTTCGAACCAAGATATTATTTTCTTCTCTATCTTAACTTTCATTGATATTGTGTATCAACAATATTAAATGTCTGTTTGAATGTAACACAAAACATATTTAACGCACACTAACCAAATTATAAACATGTATTTATAAAAGTAGAATTTGGTTTTGGATTTAAATGATAGTGTAAATTGAATAGTAAGCTATTTAAAAATGTCAGTTCATGATAATTTCTCAAATACATGGATTTGTTAAATCTCTATTTAATAATGAATTTGAAATTCTTAAAATATTTGAATTCATATTTTGATTTTTTTAGTTATATTAAATTTCAACTAATTTATCCATAATAAATACATTTCGTTGTTACAATTTAGATAATAAATAAAGTCCGAACCTAAATTCTCAAATTCATGTCCCGAACCGATCATAAAAGAAAATATGACATTGGAATATATCACACCACCGAGCTTGACTGAAGGTTTTTTATAAACAAGGGAAAAAAGGGGGGTCACTCTTCAAATATGAAGTTCATTGCTTTTGCTTTGTAAAGAATATAAACATACCGCAGTCCATGAATGAAACCATAAGAGTGAAAGGGAAAGGGTATCTTTTAGTTTTCACGCGGTGGGTGGGCGAGAAGATTCCAACACTATCCCCAAGCACGGCTCAAAACATCCGCCCCCTACTGTATTACTCGGATTTGAGTGAGTGTCGAATACAGATTATGTTCAACATAAGAGTTATTCTAGCAAAATTCGAGAGATTATATTTTACTTCTTTTTTATATTCTTATGAATTTATGTTGAGATTGTTTAGGTATGAAAATTAATTCGTTCAAGGGTTTGATTTTTTTCGAAAAAGTAATGTGTCTGTCACTACTGTCACTAATTCATTCGAATTTCATTTCAGTTGTGAAATTATTAAAATTTCACTCCTTTACAAAGCAACAAATATTATTCTTAGCCTATTTAAAATATCTTATATCAATATAGTACTAATCATAAGATTTGAAGTCGAAACATTATAATATTTTCTCTCTCAATTTTATACCATTTGAACTTGTTATACTATACGTTGACAATGGCAGTAGAAATGATCACAAAGTAATAAAAAAATATAAAAACACGCTAATTTTATGTGGAGGACCTTTATCGAGGAAAACCACGAACATAAAAGAATAAATTCATTAATATTGAAAAACAACTATACAAGAGGTTCTCTGTTGCACGCGTCAAACAAACCTTTATCGAGCACGTATTTGGGTTGGCCGGTGTGGGTAAGTCCAGCAAAAGCCACTTTTTCTGGTCAGACGAGAGAAACTATATTTCTGTTTGGCATAAATTCTGAAGTCCCATTTAGATGCTTCCTTGCACTGCTTCATTGAAACCCAGAACACAAGGCTATTTGCTTTGAAAAAAACAAAAAAAAAAAACCAATTCAATGGAAGCCACTCAAAAGAAAAAAGGTTTCCTCAAAAGCAAGCTACTACCCAAGTCTTTCTCTCGACTCTTCACCGGAACCCGAAAGGTTTCACCGTCGACGATCTCCAACACCGCTCAGAACATGACAAACCATTCCACTGTTCCAACAGTATTGTCCAAGCAACCAACCGGTTCCCACCAACACAAGGCGGTGTCTTACTTTAAGTCACCTACGCAAATGAAACATGGGGTCGTGGAGATAAAAACGTGGACTCCATGGCCACCACCTTCATTTTGAATGCCAAAGAAAGGTTTAAGAGTGATGGAGAACTGACTCACTGAGTCTCCGCCATGGCTGTGTTTAAGAGTTTAGCTACTTGTAATATAGTGTATACATATATATAAACACAGCAGTCTGAATAGAAAAGGAATTAGTGAGCTAATTAGTGTCTATGTATAGATATTTAAAAAATTCTGGCTGCTCTTTGCATGTTTTTCAACTCAATGGGATTGGTTATTTGAATTAATTGGATTGGAAATTATTCAGTCTATCGAATTGGAAATAGATATTAGATTCATTAATTAATAAATTGAAGTAGACCGATTGAAAGGGATTAAAATTCAATTGAACCGAAAGTTGAAGTGATTTTATATTTTTTAATATTTTACGAAGTTTTTAATAATTTATTTAATTCAGCAATATAAATCAATTAAATCGATGAGTTACCAATTTGACTGCGAATTTAATTTCTGAATTATTTTTTCCCTTTCCTGTAGGCTATTTTTAATGAAAATGTTACGGCTTGTTATTTTGTATATAAAGTAGGCCCAGCCATTATATTCCTACGTGTATATTTGCATATCTAAATGGGCCGGGCCCCTACGCTTAAAAGCTTAATAAAATAGTAAATTTTGTCACCCAATAATTTTGGTATTTTCATTTAAAAAAACAATAATTTTTTTCATAAAAAATTAAAATGAAAACATTTTAAAGGGATAGTTGCTTAATTGTGGGTAGATTTTTTTTTATATATAAATAATTTTTTTTATTGAGCCACAAAATACTATATTTAATTAGAGATTTTTAATAATATAAATAATTTTATTTTTAATAAAAGTATAATGATAAATTTAGCTTTTAACATTACATCTTTTGTCAATTTAGTCCTAATTCATTTTTAAGTTAAATTTGACTCTCAATACTTTAAAAATAGTCGATTTTTATCATGGATAAATCTCAAAACTATACATGAACTATGATTTAATATGCAATTGTATACATGAATTTTGATTTTGTGCAATTTTATACATAAAATTTTGGTTTGATCCAAATATTGTAAATTATTAACACAATTATTGATATAACATCATTTTATGTTTATATATTGCATACATAAACAATTATATTTATTCAATATAAAAATAAATTGATGTATTTATTCCTTTAAATGTGCATGATTAAATCAAAGTTAAAGTTTCAAGTATATATTTGAACCACAATTAGAGTTTTACATGTATAATTACACCAAATTAAAGTCCATGTATACAATTGCACAGTAAATCAAAGTTCATGTATAATTTTGAGATTTATCCCATTTTTATCATCAATATTTCAAAAAGAGTCAAATTATTGGTTTTTTAAAAGGAAGTACTAACTAAAACCTTAATTTTTTAAATATGGCAACTCACATGATAATTCATGTGAATTTCATGCTATTTTTAATAATTTTTTTAATTTTGAACTTTAATTTTTTTAAAATTTTAGAATATTTACTGATGTAGGAATTAGGATATAAAATAAAATTGTGTCACGTCAGTAAAAAGTAAACATGGATTGCTATGCCAAAACGTTAAAAAATTTAGTATTTTAGTTTGCATTTTCATTATAAAAAAATAATTGGATTCTTTTTAAAAGGCTAATGATCAAATTTATCTAAAAAAATAAAAATCAAATTGAAAAAAAATTGAAAAATGTAGAGGGCTAAATTTATCATTGTACATTCTATAAAAAATAATAATTTATTGAAATTTAATTACTTAAATATATAAATAATAAAATTATTTTAAAGCTACCGAACCAAAGCCGACCATGGAGACATGTTTAGAACTTCATGTGTTCACATAAATGATGTATAAACATTGCTTAATGTTTTCATCAAATCATATGTTTTTCAGATCCAATTTAGGACCAAATTGTTTAACCTTAAATAGATCAAAATTTAATGTCCAAATTTGGTCCTTTAAGATTGAACTAATTAATTACCTCTCTCCCATCTTCGTTTTGGATCAAAATAAATAAATATATCATTATTTTAAAATGGGTTTATTAACCAAATTGGCAATAATCCAACATTAAAGGGTTTCTTTTTTTAGTCTATATATATTCTTTTGAAAATACGAATATATTATGTTTTTCTTACTTTTTTATTTAAAATTTTCAATCCAGTACTTAAAATTGTAATTATTTTCTGTCAAAATTTATCAATTTGAAATTTTGATTAGACTATCACGTCATATGATTGACGGAAAATAAATATTTTAAATTGATAAATTTCGACAGAAACTACCAATACTATAATGATTGAATTAGGATTTTTAAATTGAAAAAGTTGAAGGATTGAATTTTTTAACTTTTAAAATACAAGGACCAAAACTCAAATTCTATAGGAGTAGAAGGAGTAACAGCAAATTGTAACCAAAAGGAGTGTGAATGTCATTGTTACGTTCTGGCTTTTCCCATGTGCGGTAGTTGAGAAATTTTTGTCTTAAAAGTAAGCATTATTGATGGGAAAGTTGAATAAATTAATTCACTTTCATACTTTCATGCCCATGAATGATCATAAATTCAAGTTTAATGGTGTGTTACTTGGACCACTCCCATTTTCCATACATATTCACACTTCATTCTCAAATTCATATATTTTTATTTGATATCAAAATAAAATTAAAAACTTCATCCTACGTAAATTCGAATTTGTTCTAAAATATTTGATTATGTTTTGATCATGTCCGATTTTGATTTTATTTTTTCGAGATTTGCTCATCTCCTACATGCAATATTTTACTATGTCGAATAAACAAACACGTGTTTGATATTTATACATTCTTAGTATAGTGGTGTCCAGTAGATAAGATGCTCACTACACTTATCCATAAATTGAGTGATAGTCTCGTCGGATGTAACCTAACCTAAGTATCATTTCATCTGAATCATATGTTCGATAATTCAAAAGATATCATAAATAATTTTGAAACTTTCAACCAAAATTATTTTATATTTGATTTTAATTTGCACAAATTCAATAATTGTGAAAGTAGTGGTTTCCCTTGTTTGAATTTATGGAATCATTGTGAACCTATAATGTTTTAAAACATCAAATACAATTATATTTGATCATTCATGCATTTGTATATTTTATACTTTAAGTATTTAAATAAAATTAATTATATTGTATAATTATTTTTATTTATTTGGTGAATAATATTGTTGGATTTTATATAAGAAAACAACGATGATGAACATGAAAGACAAACAAAATCCAAACCAAAAATGGTTGTTCCACTTAGCACCGCCCATAACCAAAGAAGAGTATCAAAATGGTGCACTTAGAACTAAAGATAAATGTGGTCCTAATTTGTGTTATTTTAGATTCGAGTTTAAGTTATTTGGATTACATTTTATTTTTTACGTGAATTTAAATGTGTTTTAAGTGCTTATTATTCTTCGTTGTAAGGTTTCGAGGGTGTGAAATATAGGGAGAAATTGTTTTGGGGTATGGGTAATAGCAAAAATAAGTGTGGTTTGAATTAGATTAAAAGTTGATCCAGTGAGAGATATAAAATTAATTGACTTGTGAATAATAGGGATCGGGCTAAAATCAATTTTTATAATTTTTTTAATAATTTATCTTTTTTAAACTGTCTAAACAAGTTAAACTGATCGGATTGAAACCAATAATCTTATTTGTTTGAACATCGATCCCAGCATTAATAAAAATTATAATAAATTGAATTTTTTTTTAAGTTTTATTAAAATAACTTTTATTAATAAAAAGAAAATAATAATAATAATAATAATAATAATAAATAAAAGTAGGCCAGCTGCTTGATACGACCTGCCCTCAAAATAATCCCACTAAACGTGATATTCTTAAAGAGAAAGTATCCAAAAATGGAATAAGGTCCACGTGTCCTCATGGTTGACGTTGATGTTGCCTGCCTTAAAATGGTAATGAAATCTGACATTTGATTTTGCACTATGGAAAATAGTACACATATTTTAAAATTTTGTTACTAATCCATTTATTATGCATGAATTGTAAATTTATTACTTTTATTTTGCTTTTAATCAATTTTAGTCCATCTAATTTTTTCTACTTTTAGAATTTTAAAATTTTAGAACTGACTTAAATGTTAACAGTTAAACCTCCTGGTTAAGTTTTGCTATTAGTCTTGTACTGTGTGCATACTTTTCAATTTGAAATTTTAGTCTTGATGCAGACGATAACATTTAATTCCACTTGATGACTTAAGCTGATGTGGCATTGCAAATCTCATAATATGTTTATCGCAGAAATTTTTGAAAAATAGTATAACTTAATGAATTTAATAGTTACCATATGATTATGACTGAAATTTTAAAAATTAAAAAGTACATGGACTACAATTTCCAAAATTAAATTACAAGAATTAAATCTAGAATTGAAGCATAGTGCACGAACTAATAGCAAGATTTAACCTATAAAATAAAATAATATATAATATAAAACTAGAATAATAAGGCTCTATCGTATGATCACTTAAGAGTATTTGGGTTTTGTTATTTTCCGTATTTAAGTCCATTTAACTCAAATAAGTTTGAAAATCGTTCTCAACCGTGTACATTTTTTGGTTATAGTCCGAGTCATAAGGGTTATCAGTGCCTCACTCCGGATGAGAAGATAGTTATTTCGCGACATGTTATTTTTTATGAAAGGCAGTTTTTGTACTCTGAAAAAGTGAGCAGTGAGCTTAATGCTGAGTCTGTTGCTACATATGTGCCACTTGTTCGACAAGTACCAGTGTCTAGTGCTAAGTGTCGAGCTCCTGGTGTTGATGATATGGTATCTACACCTGATCCGCCAGTAGCGTCGGGCAATGGTGTTGTAAATTTTGTACCTGTAAATGTGGAGCCTCTTCCTGTTCCTGTAGATGTGGGTGCATCTGCGAGTGTTGTTCCCTGTCCGGTTGGACATACACCGAAGATGTCTATTCCAAAGAATATTCCTCCTCCTCGTGTGTCGATGAATTCTCATCCGATGGTTACCCGTGCTAAAGCAAGGATCTTCAAGCCCAAAGCTCTTGCTGTTGAGGTTATGAAATTTGAGCCACGTACAATTAAGGAAGCATTTGGTACAAAAGAATGGCGTGCAGAAGCTCAGGTAGAATATGATGCGTTGATAAGGAATTGTACATGGGAACTTGTTTCTCTTCCACCTGAACTAAAGGCTATCAAGTGCAAGTGGTTGTTTAAAATTAAACGGAACCTTGATGGCTCTGTTGCTAGGCAGAAAGGTAGGCTTGTTGCGAAGGGTTGTTCTCAGGTCTCTGGGTGTGATTTTAAAGAGACATTTAGTCCAATAGTTAAGCGTGCTACAATTCGAACAATTCTTTTGATTGTTGTGTCGAAGAAGTGGTCACTTCGTCAGGTGGATGTTAATAATGCTTTTTTAAATGGCGATCTTAGTGAAGAAGTGTATATGCAACAACCACCTGGTTATGTTCAGTATGGTGTTGACGGTCGTCCGCTTGTATGTCATTTAACAAAGGCATTGTATGGGCTACGTCAAGCTCCAAGAGCATGGTTTGACAAGCTAAAAGCATTTCTTCGCTCTATTGGCTTTGTGGGGTCGAAGTCGGATGCGTCGTTATTTATACGTGTGAATGGTGATGTTCGCATGTATGTATTGGTTTATGTTGATGGTATTATCATCACTGGGAATGGCTCATAGGATATTGATAGATTTGTGGGGCAATTGGATGCTTAGTTTTCTCTTAAAGATATGGGTGATCTTCATTATTTTTTGGGCATAGAGGTCACTCGTCTTTTTGATGGTTCTACTCATTTGTGCCAATGGAAATATGCTCTTGATTTACTTGACAGGTGTCAGATGATCAACTCAAAGCCTGTTCATACTTCAATGGTCAGTTCCTCGTTCTTATGCAAGGATATGGGTACTCCTATTACTGATCCTAATGAATATTGTAGCATTGTCGGGGCGTTGCAGTATGTAATGTTAACTCGTCCAGATATTGCAAATGCTATCAACCGAATTTGCCAGTTTATGCATGCACCTACAAATGATTACAGTGTCACTCTAAAATGGATTTTGAGGTATCTATGTGGTACAACTGAGTTTGGTGTTTTGATTAAACCCTCTGATTGATTGTCTTTAGTTGGTTATGTGGATGCTAATTAGGGTTTGGATTTCGATGACTGTCGATCTATGACTGGTTATTGTGTGTATTTTGGCGGTAATCCAGTGTCTTGGAGTACTAGGAAGCAGCAGGTTGTTTCTCGCTCCACGACTGAGGCAGAATATCATGGTTTGGCAGCAGCTACGACAAATGTTATCTAGTTGATGTCGTTGCTAAGTGAGCTTCAGTTTAAGTCAGTTGATCCTTCAACAATTTGGTGTGACAACTCTAGTGCTGTTGTGGTAGCTGCTAATCTTGTGTTGCATTCCAAGTTTAAACATGTTGAGTTAGATTTATTTTTTGTTCGGGAAAAGGTGCATGATGGGTCTATTGTTGTTGGAGAAGTTGCCGCATGTGATCAGGTAGTAGATATTTTTTCGAAACCTTTGTCAGCCTCGTATTTTTGTAATTTTCGGAGATTTTTACGGGTTTTGAAAGTGGTGTAGTTAGGTGAATATCATAGTTAATAGTTAGTTATCAAGAGTTTGTTTTCTGTTAGGTGGTAGTTCTGCAGTTAGAGGCTGAGTGAGAGTCTTTAAATACTGAGGTAACAATTCAAGAGAAGGCATGTATTCTGCGATCAAAAAAATATAGTCCAGATTCATTTTTCTAAATTTAGATCTAGCTCTCAATTCTATTATTCTCTATTTTCTATTGTTCATTCTATACCTTTTCAGGGACGAACTTCAAAATTATACATGAACTTTGATTTGGTGGAATTATACATATGAAATTTTGATTGTGGTTCTATTATACACATTTGAAGAAATAAATACATCAACTTATTTTTATATTAGATAAATATAATTATTTGTATATGCAATACATAAACATAAAACAATACTATGTCAATACTTGTGTCAGTAATTTGTGAGAATTGGATCAAATTAAAATTTCATGTGTAAAATTACACATTAAAATCAAAGTTCATTTATATTTTTGATATTTATCCCATACATATATTATTATTGATGCCTATTGGATCAAATGGTAAAGATTTCAATATCTCTTAAGTATGGTCTCGAGTCCAAATCTTGCAGATTGTTGATGAAAAAAACAGTGTTGGGAAAGCTTTACCCCACATTTAAGAGTTCGAGTTGGTTAACTACAAATTTAATCGAGATCTAACATGACTATTGAATATATATTTTTTTATAAACCATGGTAAACTAAGCACAACTATAACCTAAAATAATAAGCTTTAATTTTTCAACTTCGAATCGAATAATTATTCCGAAATAAATATTTGAATTAACAGTTTATTTGAAAAAGAATTTATTTGAGTGCAGAAAAACTATGGGTGTAAATAAAACATTTTTACTAAAAATTACTATTTGGATTTGGGTTAAAAAACTTGAATTCCACTCGATTGTTATCAAGTTAAAATCGAGTAATACTTAATTCAAGTAGTTCATGAGTTTAATCAAGCATACTTATTCCTAGTTAGTTTTGAAAATTTTAAAAGACTATTCGAATGAAGCTCAATTTTTACTAAATAAAATAGTCAAATTGAGTAGTTTTAGTAATTTAATTTTTATCTTGAATCAAGTTTAAGTTTTGAAAATTAATTTCGATTAAACTCAAATCAAACTTCAAACCTTAAATTATGAATCGAATTCAAACTTTTAAAAGACTTGAGCTTAAAATAAATACAAGAGATTTGTCAGTTACCATCTACCATTGGTAGGGTTGAGTTTGGTTACATTGGGTTTTGAAGATTTTTTAAACCGTACATGATCATTTGGTTCGGTACTTTATTTATCATAATAATTTTTAAGTTTTGGATTTTATTTTGATAAAATAGACTTTGTTTTATAATTTTTTAACGTTATTCGTTAAAATTAAAAAAAAATCATAAGTATTTCTAAAAAGCAATTTTTTAAGTAAATAAAAATAATGAGTAGCTCTTAGATAAAATGTTTTGAAATATAGAGGGTGTCGTAAATAAAGTTTTGGGCAGTTTTTAGTTGATTTGGATACAAATAGAAGGTTGGATAGTTAAACTTTTTAATTGTGGTGTTTGGTGAATAGAGGTTTGCAAGAGTTAATTGGGTTAAAACCTCAAAAATAAAAAGAGTTGGGATGAACAACTTTTTCACACCTAATTGAGAATGAGATATGTTGAATGATATATCTGACCATACTTACAAAAAAATTACTCTCTTTGCCCCATGTTCTTAAACCTATTAGGGATGCCAAGATATCATTAACCTCCATTCTCTCATTTTCGCTTTCATCTCCAAAATCCAAAGTAAATTTAAAAAATATTCACTAATTAATTTTCATAATGGATGTTTTAATTCCTTGATAATAGTGTTTTATTTCGATAAATTCACCCAATAAAGACTAAAGTATTATAAACAAATAAATATTTAAATATAAAATGTGTTATGCACTTATTTATCATTTTACACATTAACTTTCAGCTATCAACTAAGTTTTACTAACACTTTTAATTAAAAAGTTAATAGAATCAGTCGATCAAACCAGCCATTGCAATCAACAATAAACTATCAACCAATTATCAAACAAGGCTATAATGTTTTAAAATTATTTTTACTATTTTAAATATAAAATATTTAATTTTTAGAAAATGTTAAAATTATATAAACATTATATAAAATAAAATATGATTTAATTAGAATCAGATAATCATAAATTTTTAATTTATAAATCAAAATAGTATGAAATCCTATAATTCAAAACGATTTTCAATTTCTCAATTTCATTTTAATTTTCAGGTGGTCCTTCACTGCCTTATCCTCATGGCATTTATTTCAATGGCACAAAATTGAATTGTTAAATGTAATTGAATGTCAACAAAGCCTATACTTTTCCTTGATTGTTAGCTTTGTGGTTGGACCATCGTTTCTAGATTATTTATTTAATAATTTTAAATTAGTGTCCATTTAATTTAAAAAAATTAGAGTAAATTATACTGAAGTTCACCAAATTATACTGATTGTTACAATATAGATATTGAACTATTCGAAAGTTTAATTTAAATCACTGCAAATTCAAAAAAAAAAAAAAACCTTAAGCATTCAATTTACATGTAAATAAATTATTATTTGAACAAGATTTATTAGATTTTCCGATGACAATAACGGTGTAAACCGCTAACAATAAAAAGAATTACGTTATCACTTTTACTTGCGGTAACTAATAGTATTATCAATTTAAAATTGCTAACTATACTAAAACCAAAATTAGACCTATAAATTAATCTTTTAGGTAAAAGTATTATAGAGACTTTTGTACTAGAAAATAAATTGAGTTTTACACATCTATTAAAAAAGGGTAAGTTAATTCAATATGTTATATCAAAGAGTAAATTGATCATTTTGTTAAAAATCTCATCTATTTTTACTACTAAAAATTAATTTCTATACGTCAGAATGAGATACACGTGACACCTCACATATAATAATTTGATTATTCCACGAATCGCATCAGTTTTAACAGTATAAATGAATGAAATGTAATAGATTCCTCGGTTTTTGCAAAACCAAACAGAGGAGCATAAATATAACCTTAAAATCCCCAACAACTTCAACAAGTAAAACGTGGGTTTCGTCAAGGAAAAAAAACCCAGTACATTGATTGATTCAACGATGGAGGATATTGAGGAATCATTGTGCTTTATTTTTTGGGTTTTCGACCACATACATTTGATTAAATTACGAAGCCACCCATCGATCGCTATCGAGTGGCCCGATATTTGATTGATGATTGAGGGGTATAGTCTGCAAATTCAAAAGCGCACAGTGTGGCACTGATGATGGTTAGCCATCGCTATCAAAATGGGGAAAAAAGTTAAAGCTTTCTCTGTGTAGTTTTACCCTATTATCATCACACTACTCTACACTGTATCTCGGATTTTTTCGGCTTTGAGTCTCAACTAGATTTGATTCCAAAGTTTTACTTGTTTTAAAGCGCACGTAATTTCGCAATTAAATGGTATATTTTAATAATAGTTAAAATATAATTTTTATAATTTAAATAATTTATATTGTATATTTTTAAAAAAAATTAAATCAAAATTTTATCATTTTGAGAGATAAAATATAATTTTACTTTTTATTAAATTAAAATATTGTAAAACTTAAAAAAAATAAAAGTAAAAATTTACATAGGAGTTGAGGTTATTACCAATCCCCTAATAATATTGTGACACTTAAATCGAGACGAATAATAATTCATTAGTTGGGTGTGGGTTTCCGCAAGTGGTATCATAGTAGTCACCGACTAGGAGGGCTAAGTGCTACATGATCAGAGGCGATGTGAGAAGAGCTGGTAAGGGTTTTGGCTCTCTTAAGAATTAAAAAATTTAGTTCATTCTCTTTAGAAATAATAAAATTATAAATTAAATGAACTCAATAAATGGTTCCACTGAAAAAAATAATGTTATTCATCCTAAGGGTCCCAAGTTCGAGCATCTATGTGTGTAAGGTGTGTGTGCCTTGTCAAAGAGTTAAGAAAGTATGAACAGATATTACCATATATTCACACCCAGTATACGACGGGATTCACTTTTAGATTCGCAACCCTTAGTGTGATCCTAATTGTATTTGTTTGTTGGGCTAAAGGGGATGTGAAGCTTTAATGAAAAATTTCGTATAACTTCAATCTATATCGAAAAACTTTGAAGGCCTTTCATGATATATATTTTCGTAACACAAGATCGTGAGACATTTGAATTAAAATGACTTCAATTTTAGACCTTACATATACTAGATTTATAGTACACTTACAATGTTGGAGAAAACAAGTATTTAATAAATTTATTAAAAAAAATATAAATACTAAATATATCTTTAGTTGAGATGAGAATATTGAGAAAATAGACTTTATGATATTTTGGATTAAAATTTCATTATGTATATTTATTTTTTTAGATTTTATATACAAACATAAAAGAGTAAAAATACTCTCAAAATAATATTTATCGTTTTATAAAAATAAAGTGTTTTTTGTATGGATATACACAGACACAATGGCGATGCCGAGGATATAGGTAATTAGATCTAAGCCTTCTAGCTTTTGAATAAATGAAAGAAAATTACATTTTTAACCCCTCCAAATAAATTAATATTGCAATTTAAGGTTTTTTCAACCGAAATTGTTAGTCTTGGCCTCTCCAAAATTTTATAATTATATTTTGGCCCCTAATAAAAATGTTAGGTTCGCCTTTGTGTATATAAGTCGTAATGAATCTTCAAAATATTTCAATACAAGTTTAGGATACATGAATTATGTAGTTTACAGTTTTTATTATTTCAATTGCATCCAACTCGATCCAAGCCATAGATAAATTCTTTATCTATATTCATATTTATATATTTTTATTAAGGAGAGGTTGACTCCTTCAAGAAAAATCTTTAAAATATCATCTGTTCGAAAACAACAGACATCTCAATAAGTCGATATTACCCTCGATCAAGGTTTTATCCCTAGACTCTAATGAGAGGCCAATTACCTAAAGCAATGGGTTCAATCAAGTGAAAGTGCCTTGTCAAGTCAAACTATGTGTCATGTTTGCACTTTGTAAGGTTTGAGCTTATATCCTATAACATTTAGGGCACTTTCAGTTGTCCGTAAGTGCCCTATTGCTGGAAAGCATGGGTTCAAACCCTTATAACTTTCGCAAGTAATCGTGCACCATACACAATTTACACCCGATGAGCCATTTTCATTTTGTTGAACTCGTCGCCTCATACATTGAGGCTCACAAAAAATCGAGAGATAAAATTTCGGTCGAAAATAATACTAACTTATGAAAAGATTTGTCAACTTAGACTGAACATCACTTCAAAAACTTCTTTAAAATGAATCGAAAATACTTGAGCAAAATTTGAATTAGTCTCTAAACAAAGTAATAGTGATTTTTATAGGTATCGCCTAGCATTGCATCATTGAACTACGTTCATTATAACGACTCCAAACATAGCTTTCATAGAGGAACCCACTTTGTGTCACGAGGCCATTATCATGTTTCTAAAATTTTGCTCTCATTCTTTCAATAAAATTAAATCCAACCGATAGATTTTATTAAATAATAAAAACCGATAATAAATTCAACGCAAATATTATTTAAAAATTACAAAATGAAATTATTTAAAAATTACAAAATGAAATTATTAAAAAAATTAAAATTTTGTTGGATAAATTAAAAAAATTAACAGAATTTAAGTAAAGATAAGTGGATAAATTATTTTATGAATCCTTCTCACCACATTATTCACGATCTTTTTTCAATTTTTTGATGACAGTTTAACAATTTTTTCCATGCCATTGACATATAATTTTAGTGATTTTTTTTACCTTGAACCTCGAATCCAAAACCTGATCCTAAATCTCAAACCCGAACTTGAACTCTGAACCTGAACCTCAAATCCAAATCTTGAACCCTAAATTCAAACCCTGAATCTAAACCCCAAACTCGAGTTTAAGGTTTGTGTTCGGGTTTGGATTTGGGGTTGAGGTTCAGGTTCGGGTTCAAGGTTTAGAGTTCAAGTTCATCGTTCGAGAGTAGGTTTGATGTTTAGATTTGGAGTTTAAGTTAAAGGTTTAGGGTTTGGGATTCAAGATAAAAAAATATCAAAATTATGTGTCAATGATGTGAAAAATTATTCAAATATCATTAAATAATTGAAAAAGGATCATGAATGATATGGTGAGAAGAATTCATAAAATAATTTATGATAAATGGGGTTTATTTTATTTTCTTTGGAAAATTATCATCTAATTTACTAACAGCAAAATTAAAAAAATTGAACCAATTACAAGAAACGAATTCAATTGAATAAATCAAATTCCCTGTACAAAAGTCAAATTGCTCTTTAATTTGAGGATAACCTTTTCCACAAAAACAATTTTTTTTTTAAATTTTTGTTGGTTTCTTATATTTGCCAACGTTGTGAGCAAATTGGACAAGCACCCCAAAAATGACATACAAAATAACAAATTATAAATAAAAAAATGACTTCTGAATAATATAAATATTACAATATATAGTATATTTTAAATAATTTATATAAATAGTAAAGAAAACTAGTTATAAATATTAAAAAAAAAGGACTTTTTTGAAGGAACATAGATCATTAATTTATTTGTTGGAGGTAAAATTCAAATACATTGTGAATTTATTTCTGATGCATTAATAAGCTAGCAGTTTATTCCATAAATTGAGTTAAAATTTTGTTATGTGTCTTACTTTAAATAGTTTTTAATATATAATAATTATTTTTTGCCGATCGAGTTTTAGCTCGATTGGTATGGGCATTATTATTAATATTGGAGGACGTGTCTACGAGTGTGTTGAAGTACATTATCTTCCTATTTATGGGTTGGGGAGGGGCTATGGATAGTTCTAGACATTATGTTAAAATGAACAGATATGATCAATACCTATAATGAGATTGCTAAAATCTTTTTTTCTTTGATATGTGAATATTGCTTATCTAATTTTTTTCTTTTTGCCAAGGTGATGATTTATTATTAATAAAGACATGTTGCTTATCTAATTGTGCTTTGCTTGGCCTTCTTAGGCATAACAAAACTAAATGTTAGAACTTATTTTAGGTCAAATTAATACAACTTGAATAATTATATATATAGATGATTTAAAATGGAATTGAACAAATACAATAAAGTTCTGAATGCAATCATATAAAAAATAGAGATCTAAATAAGATATATCAATACTGAATCGAATTTAAAAGCTTGATTTGAGTCGATTGAGTCATAACTCGATTGAAATCAATATTATTGTCAATGTAGGAGAATAGCGTTATCCTCCTATTTAAGGGTTACAGAGGAATTATAGATAGTTCTAGATATTATATCAAAAAAAAAAAAAACTTGATTCGATTAGTTTGAACTCAAACTCGATTTGATCATAAGAATTCAATGGTTCAAGCCCATCTAAACGAAAAATTGAATTGAACAAAAAACAATTTAAAACTTAAAACAACCTAAACCAGAAAGACTCAAACCTAAAATAATTTGAACTCATAATGTTATAATCAGAAAAATTCAAGTTTTAAATTCGGATGATTGAACCTCAAATAGAATAACATGAACCCAAAACAATTTAAATCTCTTGATGTTTTGAACAAAAATAATCTTAAAATTTAAAATCTAAATTGATCCGACTCAAAATCAATCCAACCCGTAAAAGTGTGATCTTATTCAAATATTCTCATGTACCCTTTCATTTTTCTCTCTCTATTTAATGTGGGATTGAAGCACCCTATTTATTCCTTATGGAAATGCTTGAGAACCTTACATTTTGGGTATTCATTTTCAGATTAATGTTATTTATGTTTGGAAAATTTTGGTCAATTGTCAAATGTCATGAGGCAATGACATGAGTTAACACTGAACTTGTCCCCTAAGCAATTCGTGTGTTGAAAACCAAAGTTGTGTTAATATGTCACATTTCAAGACTTTTTTAACGTTGTAGTGTTCCAAATTTTCATAGTCACTTCTTACGGGTCAAAAGGGCAAAAATCGATACAAAAACCAAACTTGTAAAACACCTCATCAATCTCCCTTAGATTAACTTTCATCCTTCATCACCGTCCATTGAGTTCAGTGATAAAATATCTGATGTTCTTTAAATAAAATTTCGAATTCGATTTATTGTAAATGGACAAAAAACTACGTTGATAAAACTTTACTTCTAGTTAAAAGTCCAACTCAACCCAACTCGAGATTTAATTGAAATCTATTGTAATTATTGAAGGTTCTCACCAAAATTAAAAAACAAAACAAAACATTTTTACCCTTTATTGTAAATTAAAAAGGGAAAGAATGACATTTTATTGTCAAAAAATAAAAAAAAATATTTTTATAATTGAATTTTAGTTAAAAAGTATATATTTTTTATTCAAACTCAATTAAATTCGAAAACAATTTTATTATAAGTTTTAATCATATCTGTTCTTTTGACACAATACTTAGAACTACCCATAGCCCCTCCTCAACCCGTAAATAAAAAGATAATGTGTTTCAATACACTCAAACCCACATCTTCTTGCATTGACAATAATATACATACTAATTGAACTAAGACTCAATCGACAAATTCAAATAACTATTCTTGGACAAATCTAGATACAATATCCAACTTGTATGGACAAAGAAAATGGTATAGTAAAGTAAATTTCATTAATGCACCTTCTCTTCTTTTGGTGAATACTTATATTCAACGAAAAATGGCCTAATTTATCATTTTTTGACCATGACCAATTTGTTCATAAAAAAAAAATCCAACAATGTTAAGTCAAATTCACATTAAAAAGAATAATATATAGTTTTTTTTTTTACAATATGAAATTAAGAATCCTTTTAGGATGGTGTATAGGCCAAAAATATTCAATTATAACACAATTGAGGCAAACAACGATATCAATTTTCCATGCTTGTTTGGGTAAAGCAAGTAATTAACATTAATCCTACTAACATGTTTGTTAATAGCTAAAGAGTCAATATCTTCTAAATTTTAAAGTTGTTTTCATATATATAATTTATTTGAATTAGTTCATCAATGTATTTTAAATCGGATTGCTGGTTGAACCAATCAGGCCACCAGTTCGACTATCCGATTCAAATGATTTTTTTGTCCTATTCAATCAGTCTGTATCAATTCTCGACTCAATCCCTCTCTGAATCGATACCCTAATCAATTTTTGATCCAATTGTTCCGGTTTGATTTAGACAACATTGTAGTTCATTGACGAAAGAAATGCATTAGAGAAAGTCCATTTCTATCAATCACATCACTGGTTCAATGATAAATTTGTACGAATTTCAAGTTGATTAGCATAAAATCTGGATTTAATCTTCATATTTATAAATTTCATCCCCCTTTTCAATTGTAATGTAATTACTTATTTGTATAAGTATATTTCTCGATTTTAATTTATTTCATAAACTAAGAAGAAGAAAAATAGTACCTATTGAGTCTTAATTAGTTAGTTAACATAGGATGGTTGGACCACTGAATTCAAAATGGTTATTGATAAAGTGGGTGAAATCAAATAAAGAGAAATTAAGTGATCAATTAAAAAGGAAAAAATTGAATGAATTTATAAATACCCACAAGTATTAATTATAGGGTGGGTTATTCCTCAAGTTCGAAATCTCGCTCGATATTTTCGAAGATTTAAATAAAAAGATTAAGCCTAAAAAAGTACTTAAATAATAAATTTATGATTGTTCAAAATCGCTTAATTTCAATATTAAAGATTTGCGTTTGATCTAACTTGATTAGTTTTTTTTTAATTATTTAATATATTGGTTTATTTTTATATAGTTTATAATTTATATCATATAAAAAATTAAATTTATAATAATACAAATTTTTACATAAACCATAAAACATCTTAAATTTGTTTAAGCTTAGTGTCGCTGGAGTAGGCAAAAAGTGTGCTAAAACAAAGGTTTTTAGAACTAGACCGATGGTCGGCCCAATCACATCATCGATTTTTTATTTGATCAGTTTGTTTAATTCAATCCAATAAATTATTAAAAATTATAAAAAAAAAAGATTAACTGTCAGTTTAATCAATTTTTAGTTTGGTTCCATCGACTTGTACCGATTCGTGGATTAATCAATCAAACCCATTATTTTGCTTCAATACCGAAGCCTGTTTTCAATCCAACCAGTCCAATCTGATTCTAAAAGTAGTGGCTAAAACCATATATAGACCTAACTCAAACCAAGATGTTGAAATAAGACTTGAAGACAAATTTGCTAGCACCTAAAGCATTTAAGGTAAAACTTTTTCAATAACTGTCGTTTGAGTTTTAATTAATTGGCAAAAACATTGTTGCCAATACAGGATGACGTAGGTTCAAGTGCGCTGATGTGTATTATCTTCCTATTTATGGGTTGAGACACTATGAATAGTTTTAAATATTGTGTCAAAAAGAATAAATATGATTTAAACTTATAATGAGTTTATTAGTGATTTTCAATTCGAATTTATGCTCTCTTTTAAAAAACAAAGTTACTACCAAGTCAATCAACAACTTTTTATATGAAAACTAGGCTACACGAAAAATATTATCGATCGATGTTGGATTCAATTATTAAATTCAATATATTTTCAGTTAAGATATTATTTAAATGTATTGATTTCATTTTCAATTTCACAAGTTTAACCTTTACAAATTATTTAAAACAAACTAATTTCCATTTTTATATAATTTATCAATAATCACAAAATTTCATATAAAAAAAAACCCTCTGAATCGTACGGATATTAGTGGATAAAAATGGGAGGTACCTTTAAGGGGCTATTTTGTAAATAAAAGGGAACATAAGAAAGTTCATCTTGATTAAGGTTAAGTCAATTGACCCAAGAAGCCCAAAATTAGTCACTGTGGATTATCAGAAATCTCTCTGCTTTCACCACTGCCCGACACGTAGCACTGCATTTATTGGTTAATGTTCCCATCTTCTCATTTCCACCGTTGGATCCGGACATTATGTAAACTGTACGAAATCAGAAACCCATATCAGTCAAAAAAGGTCAAATATTGTTGTCAGTCCCTATACTTTTGGGAATTTTGGGTTTTAACCCATGTAATTAAAAAAGTTAAAAATTCAAAAAACCGGGTTTAATCATCAACTCCCTTAGTCTTTTTTTTTTTTTTTTTAAATCAAAATTTACTTTTGAAATTGATTTAATTGCTTGGGATATTGTTGATAAATTTTGATAGAAAATACTAATAACATCAACAATTAGATTAAAGCTTTTAAATTGGAAAATAAAAGAGTTTTTTTTTTTTTTTTTAAATTAAGTACAAGGACTAAATCTCGAAGTACAAAGATTTATAATGTTTTTTTAACAAAAAAAAATCAATTATAGGTAACTTTGATTTGGGTTTTTATATTTTTTAAACAAAACTAATCTAAATCGAATTTGATCAATTTGAATAATTTTATTTATTTACTGTGATTGAATCAAAGTATTCTTAATATATGTTTTATGATTTATAAAGACTAATCATTTTGAGGTTCATGTCTGTTCTTTCCTACTATCTCATTTTCAAGATTTAAACACGTCTTTTTTCTTTGAGAGTGCAATATACCTCACCACTACATCAAACACCAATTTTTTTTTTTTAATTTCCAATGAAAATATCCTTTGTATAATAAAGATTAAATTTGGTTCAATACAACTATATTCATTTATTCAAATATATAGCATATTTTTGCTTAAATAAATCAAATCGAATACATTCAATTATTACTCTAATATAATTATAAAAAAATCAAATCAAACACTATAACTTGAATTGATTTTCGATTTTTTTTATAATGTCAAGTGTACTCATCTGTTTTACGATTTGAATCTAATTATGATTGGGTCAAGAGATGATATTTAAATAAAATCTTCTCAACAATGATAACTTTAGGATTCGAACTCAGTTCAAATACAAGCTAAGAATCAACCCTATCGAATTTTCAACATAAAAATGCACACTATTATCTTCAAAAAAACGATGACACGAACCAACTGAATTAAACCCGAGTTCATATTTCACCTTGTCATCACTGCCAATCTTTTAAGTATGCTATATTATAAATAACCTTTTTATTAGCGTCTTAAACAAAGAAAAAGATGTTATGAGTTGTTTTACTTTAGATCACAAACCAGTACTATTTTTTTTTTTAAATTTCATTTCATTTTCATTTCCCCATAATTATTTTAGAATGTTTTTTTAGATAATCCTAGATTCTAATGAAGTTCTTAGCCAAAGAATATCTTTAAAAAAAAAAAAAAAACCCTCCAAAAAGAAGATAAATAGAGAAAAAAATATCATTAAACACCTTCACCAACAAGAACAAAAAAAAAAAAAAAAACAGGTGAAACCCCTTTTTCTTTTGGTCTCAAAACGAATCAAAAGGGCAAGATTCTTGGTTTTAGGGTTTGGCTTTTCATTGATTTTCAGTGAAAAAATTATAAAAAAAAATATGGGAAGAGGTAGGGTTGAACTTAAGAGGATTGAAAACAAGATCAACAGGCAAGTCACTTTTGCAAAGAGAAGAAATGGTCTTTTGAAGAAAGCTTATGAGCTATCTGTTCTTTGTGATGCTGAAGTTGCTCTCATCATCTTCTCCAATAGAGGAAAGTTGTACGAATTTTGCAGCAGCTCAAGGTATATATATATATATATATACACACACACACATACATACTTACACACATACATATTCATATGTGTGTGTATCATCAAAACAACTAAACCCCCTTTTTTCCCCTCTTAGATTCTTTGTTGTTTTTTTTGAGGAGAAATTTGAAGTTTTTGATGAAATGTGTAGGTGTTTATAGGAGGGACTAAAGTGTTCATCTTGTTTTTTTAATGTTAGATCTGAAACCCTAAACTATATAAAAAAGATCTTACTTTTTTAAATATTTCATCCTAATTTCATGCCTTTGTTCTTCAATTTTTAAGTTAAAAAGTTTCTGTCTTTGATCTAAATTTTGAAGAAAACATAAAGATCTGTTAATATCTTTGCTTTGAAATTCTTTTTTTAAAGCTAATTCAAGAATGAATTGAAAAAAAAAAGGGTTTTCTTTTGTTTTCTCATATATTTGTTTTGAAATTCATGACTGTTTTCTTAAAAAGGGTTTTCTCTCTCTTTTTTTTCTTCATATATTTGCTTTGAGATTCATGAATGAAATTATTTTTTTTAAAAAAGGGTTTTCTCTTTTTTTTTTCATATTTTGTTTTGAAATTCACGAATTTAATTATTAAAAAAAGATTTTCTCTTGTTTTTGTTCATATATTTGTTCTGAAATTCATGAATAAAATTGCTAAAAAGAAGGTTTTCTCTTGTTTTTCCATATATTTGCTATGAAATTCATGAATGAAATTATTCTAAAAAAGGGTTTTCTCTTGTTCTTTCATATTTTTTTTGAAATCCATGAATGAAATTATGTTTAAAAAAAGGGTTTTCTCTTGTTTTTTTTTTTTCATATATTTGTTTAGAAATTCATGAATGAAATTATTAAAAAAAGGGTTTTCTCTTGTTTTTTTTCATATATTTGTTTAGAAATTCATGAATGAAATTATTAGAAAAAAAAAAAGGTTTTTCTGTTGTTTATTTTGCATATATTTGTTTAGAAATTCATGAATGAAATTATTAAAAAAAGGGTTTTTTCCCATTTTTTTTTTTACTTTTCTTTTCAGTTCTTAAATCACAATATAAAACATGGCCATCTTCCATCTTTGTTAAGCTTATTAGGGTTTTATTTACTTTTTTTCAACTGAAAATCTATTTCTTTTAAAAATCTTTGTTGTGATTGTGAAAAGTTAAAAAAAAAAAAAAGCAAATTTGAAAATAAAAACAGACAAAAATCCATTGGATCTTTGTAATAAAAGAAACAAGCTCAATGTTTTCTTCTGATCCAATCAAGTAGTTTCAGATGTCATTTATCAAATCAAGCAGCGAAGACAAACAAGACATTTTAGTACTCTGTCGGATTTCCTACAAAAACGAACTTCCTTTTTATTTTATTTTTTTCTCAAATTTATTTCATTTATCAGTTAAAAAAAGTGGATAAATGGAGAAATCTCCATGAAATGCCCTACGGGTTCTTTTAGGGTTTTGATTTTTTAGGGTATTCAAGTTTTAATTCTTTATATAAACATGACCCAAGCGTTAAAAAAAAAAAAACCAAATACTCAAACTTGAGCATCATCCAACCTTTGAATTTATTTATTAAGATTGTTATTTTTACGATAAATTTACAAGTAATATCTTGTTATTTTATTTTCGTCACTGATATTAATACAGAATAATTATTATGATATCGATTACGTCTGCAACCATAATAAACACGGTACGATGTTGATGAAACATGGATGTTTATCATTTGATTAAGAATCGTATGATTATAGTTTTGAGATTTATTTTTACAAAATAATTGTGTTTAACAATGATGTGAATAAATTAAATTTCTTGTATCCTATGATTCTTGTACATTGAATGTTATAATTTGAACTATATAGTTGTGATTAATGTTTTATTAATTGGTTTTCTTTATATCCTCAATTTTAACTATATTGTAGCATGATCAAAACACTGGAGAGGTACCAAAAGTGCAACTATGGAGCTCCTGAGCCAAATGTGTCATCTAGGGAGGCTGCTTTGGTAACATCTAAACTCTATAACTTAATATATATATTACATTTAAAAAGGTAAATACAATTTTTATTAAATGTGATTATAACTTAGGGTTATAATTGTCTGGTAATGATGATAAAGATGATAATATTATAATTTAGGGTTAGTAAGTGCATAACACGTTGTAAATGCATTTTCATGGTGTGTCTACGTAGGAATTAAGCAGTCGACAGGAATATTTGAAGCTTAAAGCACGTTACGATGCCTTGCAAAGGTCCCAAAGGTGAGTTACAATTGAAATCAACTAAACTCATACTTTATTCTATTATGTTGACACAAACTTAAGAATGAGTGTCGGATATAAGTATATATATATATGATAAGGATATGTTTAAATTCTTATGAGCCATTTTTAAGACATTTGAAGGGTTTTTGAAGATCATGTCCTATACGAGTTTCGAACATAAATACTAAGAAAAATAAAGAATTGGGATAATCAATTTTGTTAATTATTTTCTTGATTGATTTATTAGGAATTTACTAGGAGAAGATTTGGGACCTTTGAGCAGCAAGGAGCTCGAGTCACTTGAGAAACAACTCGATTCATCATTGAAGCTAATCAGATCAACACGGGTAATTTCTCCAATCTATAATATATATAACGTGCTTGAGTGGGTTGGTATCATAAGTTAAACGGACGTTATATCAATTGGAAATGATTAGAAATTCTTTTTACAAAATAATAAATAATTTGAATCTTAAACATGAATGATTCGAACTTGAAATAACCCAAAAATCTTAAATTGATAGTTTATATTGTACAATGATGAAATTTAAGATATTTTAAATGTTTTGTTTCCCAGTTTTCTATTGTTCTTGTTTGTAAAGAACATTAATTGCATATCTGATTTGACTAAATAATGTGTTGTTGTAGACCCAATACATGCTTGATCAGCTCAATGATCTCCAAACAAAGGTATGCCATTAATTATTTTGATTAATTAATTACAAGACTACTTAATTTTTAAATCCTTTTTCGTTTTGTCTTTCGAGTCTTTGGGTTTCTTTGGATGAGTGATATGTTTACCTGTGGTTAATGTAAAAACAACGGTGACAGTGAGATTAAATACTGTAATGTGAGATAAAAAAGAAACTAAACGTAACGTACTGATGATAAACGCTCATATAAAGAAACCCGTTGTTTCATGCGAGACCGTTTAATGTAATTGAATCAATGATTTTATTGACATTTGTCTGTATAGGACGTTTATTCCCATTTACTTGTATTTTTCCTTCTCATGCAGGAACATCTTCTTAATGAAGCCAATAAGACCCTAAAACAAAGGGTAATCTTTATTTATTTATTTATACTTTTTAAAATATATTTAAGGTTTAAAATTAGAATTGTAAATCATACCTAGATTTAAAAAAATCAAAATTAAACATTACGGTTCGAATCGATTTATTATAGTTGGTGGAAGGCTATCAAGTAAATTCGTTACAATTGAATCCAAATGCAACGGAAGACGTCGGCTATGGCCGTCAACCGGTTCATCATCAGCCTCATGGCGATGCCTTCTTTCATCCATTGGACTGTGAGCCAACTCTACAAATCGGGTACCTAAATTTTGATTCCGTTCAATCAATATACAAAATTTTGATATTTTAAAAAAATTAAACTAAATGCTTTATCGAACTGAATCTGTTCTATTCATCGGTTTCTACATTATAAAAATTCATAATTAATTAGAAATTTAATAAGAAATATGAATGTTGATGCTTAAATTCGTTTCATTTATCCTCTCATATTTTAGACTAATTTTCAAGTTTGAATAGATACTACGACTCATGAATAAATCTAAATCGATTAATTTTTTTCAACTACAGATATCAGCATGATCCAATGTCAGTGGTGACTGCAGGGCCAAGTGTGAATAATTATATGACAGGTTGGTTACCATAGTATATATATATATATCTATATATAAAGAAGAAGAAACCATGGGTATGGATTTCTTCATCAGAAACTTATATTATGTTATTGTATGAAACAAAAAAAAATGTAATGGCATGGATTTATTATCATTATTATTAGTATTGTAACTTTGTGTTTTTAATTAGGATGCACTATAAGAAACTCCATCTGTGTGAGCTATAAAGTGCATCTTTCTTTGGACAATTTAATTTGTTTTTAAGGGATTAATGTTTTGTTTTGCTTTTAATTTAGTCATAATTATTCCTTTCTTTAGATTGAAGAATTATGATAACTTATATATTTTAGATCTGTTGATATATTTTTATATGATTTGTTATAGTAGTTCTCATTACTGACTTGTTATTCGATTATCTGATTGGGTCCCGACTTTTAATCTGCATGATTCGCATCTTAGGTTCACACATGAAGTGTTCGCGTGTTTTCATGAGCTCGTATGATGTGATTTTGCACTACCATGCAGACGAGCCCACATATAGAAAATATGTGTTAATCTTAGAATAGGGTATGTGTTGACATGCATGAAGACTTACCTACAACGTCACCTCGAGGAATCGTAACCATACCATAAAAATAGATAATTTAATCCTTTTGAGAGACACACATAAAACACTCAATATGATTAATATTTTAAAAATCCAACCGTTACATTTCGTAGTGCATTCATCTAGATTATGTATCTTAAATTTGATATAAAATTAAAATTTTTAACTATTTGTTTTATGTAAAAAAAATGATCATTAAATATTATTAATATAGACATATTTTAGATCGATATGACAGAGATATTAGGTCGGTTTAAAAGTTACATGCATTACTAGTACAAATAACCTGATAAATTTAACGGTTAAATCGTTAAAATATTAATGGTATAAAAATACACAAAATAATACAAAACTACTTAAATTTTATATTAATGTAAATGAATTCTTCTATATAAAATTGTTATTTCATTTAGGGTAGAATTTTGAAATTTATATTTAATGTTTTGACAATTTATTTGAAATTATTGAAATTATATAATTTTTTTATATATAAATCCATTAAAAACTATACTTGGAAATGGTTTCAATATTTCAGTTCCTAACATATTTTTACATAAATCAATTAATTTTCTTAATTTATTCTTTCTATTGTCTTTCAGACAATATGAATACTATTTAGTAAAAATTGATTATATTTATTGAGAAAATAAGTTATTATGCTATTTTGGTATAATGATTTATTTCACCCTCCAATTTTATAAAAAAAAATATTTCAATTTTTCATTTAGTTTTTCGTCTATTTAGCCTTTAGACTTACAGTATTTATCAAATTATTCCAAAATGGATAGAGAAAAAGAATATATGTTAACTTTACTGACGTGACATACACGTAAACTACAAGTTAACAATTAATTATTTTTTATAATTTAAAAAATCTAAAAAATTATAAAATATTTAAAAATAATTAAAAAGTATAAAATTAACATGACATACATGTGGATTGTTATGATACCATGTCAACAAAATTAACAAACATTAATTTTTTTATCCATTTTTGAGATGATTTTTCTTTATAAAACTCAACAACTATATAAGCCCTTATGCCATTTCCATTTATATCATTATAAAGTAAGCTTGGGTTTAAAATTAAATTAAATTTTAATTATTGATTCGAATTGGAGTTTATTGATTTGAGTCACATTTAAAAAAATGGGACATGAGATGCTTTGAATGTCTAAGAAGAAAAATGCTTTCGAACTCATATTTTTTTTAAAATAATCTTATTATAGGTTATGATTATATATATATTTTTTTTACACATTGTTTAGGATTACTTATAGACTCTTTCCAATCCATAAATAGAAGGATAATACGCTTCACCACACTTGAGCCCACGTCCTCATGAATTAACAATAATACCAATGTCAATCAAATTAAGATTTAATCGACTCAAACCCATATCGTAAGAAAAGTAGAATTTGAGGTTTAAAAGGTCAAACCCCGTTGAAGGCCGAATCAATCCAGTCAAAAGTCAAGTCTAGTGGCTCAATTCAGAATCAAGCCCAATGATCCAGGTCAAGGTCAAGGGTATGGTCAAAGTCCAAATCCATTGAACAACAAAGATTAGAGATAACTTTAGTTGCGGACAGAGGGAATGGTTCAACCTTGCATTGGGCTTACACATCAATTTCCAATCCCAAATGGTAGACACCAAATTTTATTCGAGTTCAAAATTGAATTTTAAATTCGATTCATTTTAGTTCAATTATTCACACTTTCAATTAGTTTGATCCTTTTTAAAGTGTTGAAGACAATTCCGATGATGCAATTTTGATGTGTTTATAATTCTGATTTGTAAATATGGAAAGTTCAAGTTTATTGAATTATTTAGAGTTAGGATCAAATTGATAGAATATTTAGGTATTAAGGATTAAATGTGTTGTTACACCAATTATTTAGAGTTTGATTTTCTTATATTTTATTTTGCGATTATTATCACTAATCTTTGCGAATTCGACTTTACTTATTTAGCACCCCATGTCTCCTCTCTTAGCTGCTAAATACAGCGGAGTCTCGTGGCTTTTGTTGACAAAATACGGAAAATCAGGGGCTTCAAGCTCCACCAATCCTTTCACCACTTCAACATCTGCTGCTTCATGTAAAGCCGTGTTGGATTCCTAACCTGTAATCCTCAGCAACTCCCTGATTGCATTTAGTTGATCCATTCCCAGCTTCTCTAAGTCTCCGTCTCTAGGTTTTGCGCACGGCTTGATTAGAAGTTTCACAACACCAGAATGTCCATACCTTGCTGCAACGTGCCAGGGAGTTTGGCCTTTAGCATTCGTTTGGAGTAGCAGTGATGGACACTTGCCAAGAATTTGTTCAATAAAATCTGATCCTTGTTTTTGTTGCTTGGAAATGAAAATATTTGAAAAGAGAGGGATAAAAAAAATTAATTTGGAAAACTGTCTGGCACTTGAGAGAATTACGTTAGAAAACCAGGTAGCGAACTCAGGGGTTGCCAAGTTAACATGGAGCACGTTGTCATGGTTTGGGGTCTTCGACGGCTCAAGTACAGTAGCGCCCCCTACGGCCCTACCCCGTCCAGCAAACACGGCTTGAGGTCGAGGCAGTCGCGACAAAGATGAACCGGCATCAGGGACAATCGAGGAAGATGCAGGAACAGACACTGAAGGAGCCTTATCACTATGCTGTACAGCATTGATGCCAGCGGGCACTCATTCAGCATCTAACAATACAGACACCACGCTTTCCAGAGTATACGGATCCACAAAAGGATCAAACTCAGGCGATAACCATTTAGTAGTTTGGGTTTACATGACAATAATGGCCACCTTTTGAAACATTAGGTGGATTATGTAGTTTTAGTGTATGGAACAATATATATATATAGATATATAGCACAGATAACCAAAACATTTAGGCTTTCTCTAGCATCCGAATCAATACATCTATCAAAGACCAACATAAGTGTCAGTTTAGACCTGATTTTTGCTTAAAGATTCGAAAGCTTTATCAAAAAATCCTTTAAGAAAATAACAGAAAAAACTGCTAAGGCCGAGGCAACATGAAATGATGGCAAGTCCGTGGGAAGGTTTTAACACCACATAAGTGGCTGTGCAGAAAGCAATTATCATCGCATCTATGGCATAACTGAGGAAAGGAGAAGCTGACGTTATGCTAAATGGTATTTTATCACGCGAATGTGACTGAAAATTAAGCAGCATCCCATAGTGGATATGGAGGACATGAACAGAGAGACCAAAGGCCATTGCATCTGTTACGATAAATGCTTGAAACGCTGCATTATGAATTAGAAAAGGAGTGCCCTGGTCTAATCCTTTTTTATCACCATTGAAACCACCTGGAACAGTTACTGCTGCTGCGAATGTGACGGTGGCTACAAGTGCTGCCACTACTAATTGAGTCTCTCTTGCCTTCTCCAGAGTTTGTCTCTTCTCCAATTCAGCTCCGAAGTCCGTTGGCCAGGGGAGGGGATCAACTGCTGTCTCCGCCACTTCTTCGTCAACAATAATATCTTTCACCAATTTCACAATCTGCTCCTATCACATTAGCCGGTTTGTATTGTAATGCATGTCATTATATATATTTATATATATTGAAACAACAAATATTAGTGTACCATTTTACGTTGATCATTCATGGTCATGCAAAATGCCACGCCTTGCCATGCATCATAAACTTGTTGAGGTGTGATACCAAAGGCATCTTTCCAGTCCATTAGATTTCTCATTGATCCATATTCATGCTTAGCATCTCCAGTTGTGAAAAAGGAACGAATTAATTCAAGAGGACGATCTCTAAACGCCAAAAAATGAAGTAAATTCCAACCTCTTTTGTCCACTTTTTCACAACAAGCTGGACAATGAAAGAGAATCTTTCTTACTGCTCGTCCATAGCCTTGCCTTGCTGCCATAAGAAGGGGTGTCATCTGCCACTTTTTATCACCTATATAAGCAGCTGATACATCCTTATCTAACAGCTCTTCCACTATTGAATAGTGACCCAAGTGTGCTGCATAATGAAGAGGGGTGTGTCCATTTTCATCTGTTTCCTTTGTTAAATCCCCTTTCTCCTTTAATATGATCTTTGTTGTCTCTAAATCCAAGCAAAAAGGAAAAAAGTCACGTCTTTCTTTTTGTCTCAAACAAAAAAGATTTGGAACTAACTCAACTTACCTACATCTCCAGACATAACTGCTGCATGCAAAGCTGTTCTACCATACGGGCCCCCATGAACAGTTGATTTCCATTTATCTAATAATATAGCCACCGTTCGCCCATATCCTCCCTTAGCTGCCAAGTAAAGTGGAGTTTCGTGGTTTTTGTTGACAAAATATGGAAAATCAGGGTCTTCAAGCCCCAGCAATGCTTGCACCACTCCAACACGGCCATACCGTGCTGCTACATGTAAAGCCGTGTTGGATTCCTCATCCTTAAGCCTGAGCATCTCCCTAACAGCCTTCAATTCGTCCATTCCCAGATTCTCTATATCTCCATCTGCACGAGACTCGATAAGAAGTTTCACAGTGGCAGAACGTCCATACCTTGCTGCAATGTGCAATGGAGTTTGACCTTTAAGATTCGTTTGGAGTAGCAGTAACGGACACTTGCAAAGAATTTTTTTGACAAAATCTGATCTGTTACTGCGTCTGGACCTTGATTTAAAAGACCATGCACTCGCATTACGCTCGCTGTTTGCCAAGTTAACATGGAGCACATTGTCATAGTTTGGGGTCTTCAGTGACTCAAGGTTAAGCCCCTCCCAATTATCAAATTCTTCAATTTTGCCTTCTGCTGCAGCCTTATACAAAGGAACATCCATGTGAGCAGTTTCTCCCATATCTTCCACACCAAACAAAATTTAATGAATTAGCTCAAGCAAAAAAAAAAAAAAAAAAACCTACAAATTCATAAATTTAGCAAAATGCCTTACCTCTTTGTTACTTATCTGTAATATCCTCCATTCAAGCTAGAACTTATTATATAGTTTCATACTTGAACACTATAATGTAGCATAAAGAAACCACCATTACATTTTTTTAATTCCTTCCTTGAACACATTGGCATAGCATAATCCTCAACAGTGCTATTCTTGCTATGTGCTTTAATTAACTTTATACTTCAACAAAACAACATTCTACCAACTTATTCTTGCTTTGAGTTCATGTAAAGTTAATAAAATTCCCTATTGTGATAATTAAAAAAGAAAAAACAGCAATATGCAATCTCACTATCTTCACGTTTGAAAAGAAAACGCCTTAATGGGAAGGAAGAGCTTCTAAAACCCAGATAATGAAGTAAATTCAAACCGTTGTTGTCCACTTTTTCACGACAATCTGGACATAAAGAGAGAATCTTTGAAACTGCTCCACCATTACCTTGCCAGGCTGCCATAAGAAGGGGTGTCATCCCCCTCTTTTTATCACCTATATAAGCAGCTGATACAACCCTTTTTAACACTTCTTTCACAACTGATATTCTAAAACCAAACTGTTAAAAAAAATATTTATTTTCTATTTTTTGAAAATTTAAAAACATGTTGGATAACTTGAAATATAATTTTGTTTTCAATAATGAAAACTTGAAAAACATGTTTGGTATCTATTTTTCTATAATAGAAACACGAGAAACAAAGTAGAAAAATTACATTTATATGAATTCAAAGTAGAGTATCAAATTTAATATTTGAAAAACTGTTGAAAGAAAATAATATTTTTGAGTTTATAATAATTTAAATTAGGAACAAGAAAATGAAAATGAAAATGAAAATAACCTCTGTTTCTTGAAACCAAACAGAGACTTTAAACTCTTGTCGTTTGATGAGTTTCCTACCTTCTAACATATGATGTTCATTAAACTAAACATGAAACAAAAACATTAATTGGACAATTCGGGTTTTGACACTATTATCATAAAACTTTTTAGAAAAAAATATTTGGCTTCAATTAAATTAATCGGTCTCTAAGTTTCAAATTATTATTTTCATTTTTAAATTCGTCTCTGATTTTTAAATTATTTTAATTATATATTTAAATTATTAATGTTATATCAATTAAGTTCTTTTGTTATTAAAATTATTAATTGTTGAATGAGACATCTGATATATGTGGCATAATTTAGAATAAAAAAATTTAAATAAATATTGCAAAAATAGAAGTTTTAAAATTTTAATTTTGAGGTTTTCTAAGTTTTTACAAAAATTTTACTGTTCATTCTTTTTTTTTTCTTTGAAATTTTACTTTATTTTTAATTTTTTTTGCTTTTAAAAATAATGTGTCAACATTTTACTTTCTTAAAATTTTCATTTTAAATATAGCTACATAATATTTGAAATGTCATTTAATAATTAAATTAACACTTTTAATAACGAAAGAACCTGATTGATATAACATTGATATTTTAAATATTGAATTAAAATAATTTGAAGTTCAAAGACCAATTTAAAACAAAAATTATAATCTGTGATGTTGGGTGAAATTAACTCTTTTGAAATATAGAAGTATGTTGGTAGGTTTAACCAATCAAAAAATAACACGTTATTAATAGTTATTTCATTTAGGGTTGAGCTTTAGTATTTATGTTTAATGCATTGATAACCAATAAAAAAATTTGTTAGAATTATTTAGAGTTAAAAAGATCAAATTAATAGAATATATAAATATTGAGGATTAAAAGTGTTGTTGTATCGATTTAAAAAAAAGGTCGCGCAATCCTTTTCCTTTAACAATTTAATGGAGAGTAACAAGAATAGAATCAATCCAAAATGTTAGTGATCAAATTTAATTTTTTTTTAATAAATTTGATGAATGAAATAGAAACACACTAATAATTGGATAACTAATGATGTTATTAATAATTATTTCATTTAAACCGAAGTTTTAAGATTTATATTTTAATGCATTGATCACGTACGGACGGAACACAATAGTATTACGAAGAAACTTTTGGAGTAAAATTTGATATAAATTAATTAGAGACAATTCACAATTATACATTTATAGTGATGATTTAATTATGCATAATTTAAAGCGTCACAACAACTGTAATAATAGCGATGAAATATTAATAAATCACACCGTCACAAACAAAATTCGTCACATGTAATACAATAACTGTGACGAAATTCTTTATTATCACAGACATCGCCACCAAAGCTTGTGATTGTTAATAGTAAAGCAGAATAAAGAAGGTAGGGCCGATGAAACATGAAGCACTGGCAAATTCATGGGAAGGTTTTAAAACCACATAACTATTTGTACTGAAAGCAATCACCATCGCAATCACTGCACGACCAAGGAGATTAGAAACGGACCAAGTTCGAGATACAATCACATCAGGTATCCAAAAAATTAGTTTTGATAAACGAAGATTCACCATCTCAAAGTGGATGGAAAGGGCAGAAACAGAGAGAATACAGGCCATTGCATTTGCTACAACAAATGCTTTAAAGGCTAACTCATTAATCAAAAGGGGAGTGCCTTGCTCTGACCCTTTTTAACCCTCCAAACCACCAGGAACAGTTATTGTCGCTGCGAATGCGATGGTGGCTACAAGTCCTGCCACTATTAGATGAGCATCTCTTGTCTCCTTCAAGCTTTTCGTAGAAACAGCCGGTAAGCTAAAGGGTGAAACCGGGCACTCCGCTACTTCTTCACGTGCAATATCTTTTAACAAGTCTTCAATTTGCTCCTGCCAAGACAGCCACATTATCCGATTGTGTTGTTGGTTTATTATATATGTTAATTTAAAACCTAAATATTAATAAAACCATATTCATAGCCATAGAAATATAAATAGTTATATTAACTGTGTACAATTAGATTTTCCATTTCCTCTTTCTGCTCGAAAGGTGTCTTCGCAATAGCGATATTAGGTCGATATGCATCATAAACTTGTTGAGGTGTGATTCCAAGGGCATCTTTCTCGCCCATTACATTTCTAATTGATGCACATTCCGTCTTGCGAGCAAGTGCGAAAATGTAATGTGCTGACCAAGGAGGATAGAGTCTAAACGCCAAAAAATGAAGTAAATTCCAACCTCTCTTGTCCACCTTCTTACAGCAATCTGGACAACGAGAGTGAATCTTTTTTTCTGTTCCAAGATTACCTTGCCTGACTGCCATAAGAAGGGGTGTCATCTCCCACTTTTTTTCACGTACATAGGCAGCTGATGGATTCCATTTTAACTGTTCTTCCACAACAGAACTGCAACCCATATGTGCCGCATAATGAAGAGGGGTGTGCCCATCTTCATCTCTTTCCTTTGTCAGATTCCGGTTCTTCTTTAATATTATCTTTGTTATCTCTAAATCCAAGCAAAAAAAATGTCAATAAATATATTCTAATTTATTTCAAAAAAAAAAAAAAATGGAACATACTTGCATCTCCAGCCAGAGCTGCTGCATGCAAAGCTGTTCTACCGTGGGGGCCACCATGAGCTGTTGATTTCGATTTCTCGAATAGTATACTCAGCACGCCCGCGTCTCCGCGCCTAGCTGCTATGTAAGGTGGAGTCTCTTGGTTTTTGTTGGCAGAATTCTGAAAATCAGACTCTTCAAGCTTCAACAATCCTTCCACCATTTCAGCATCGCCATATCGTGCTGCTAAATGTAAAGTCGTGTTAGATTCCTGATCTGTAATCCTCAGCATCTCTCTGACTGCATTTTCTTGATCCGGTCCCAGCTTCTCTAGATCTCCATCTCTAGCTTTTGCGCAAGACCTGATTAGAAGTTTCACAATAGCAGAATGTCCATGCCATGCTGCAACGTGCAAGGGAGTTTGACCTTTAGCATTCGTTTGGAGTAGCAGTGACGGACACTTAAAACCTTGAACCCCGAATCTCGAAGTTCTGAATTTGGGTTCGGAATTGTAGGTTTAAGGTTTGATCGTAGGTTTGGGGTTCAATGGTTTGGATTTAAGATTCAATGGTTCGGGGGAATGAGTTTGAGGATTAAGGTTTATGTTTAAGATTTAAGGGTTTGGGTTTTATATTTTAGATTCAGGGTTCAGAATTCTAGATTTAAGATTTAGTGTTTGGATTTGAGAGTAGAATAAAAAATTATCAAAATCATGTGTCAATGACATGAAAAAATTGCTGAAATATCGTTAAATAATTTCAAAGGTTCCATGAATAATATGGTGGCAAGAGTCCATAAAATAATTTCTCATTGAATGAGTTTGAGTTTTGAATCATTCTCATGTAAATTACTTCCTTAAATTATTTGACGTTTATACCTTTTGTAGACACCGAGCTTTGTCCAGGATCCCTAAGTAACAAGAATTCGAGTTTTAATTTGTGGATATGGGATCCAATTTTTGTTAATATTTATTAGTTTTCTATTGAATTTAATTTCACAATTTTAAAAATCGAATGTTTCTGAACTTTGGGCTAATATTTGGTTTGGGCCTAAATGCTTTTTTATTTGTTGGGTTGTGGGCCCTTTTACTTTAAAATTTATAATTTTCTCTTTTAACATATATATATATATATATATTAAAATTTCATGTGATAGTTTGATGATTAAGAGTGTACAGCGTCTTAAGTATAATTTGAATTTGAGTCGCATTAATCGCATTTATTATTTAGACTTTACCTTATTATTGTAATTCACCAGTATATAAATACCACATCCGACCATTGTGACTAATTCAATATATATTATATCAAACAAAGGTTTTGTCAATTAATCCGATTCCATTGAAAAAACACTCATTTTCATTTTTAAAAACAGAAATATAACCTCCATTTTTATTTTTTTTAAATAGGTTCATCTTGTATAGCAAAAAGTGTATATTTGTATTTTCCCTTTGGTCCCCTTAGTCATCATGCTCGGCCCCTGAAGTTTGAAAATGCTACATCTTCATTCTTATCTTTGTTTTGCCATTAAAATATCGATTCACCCATTTAATATATTTATTTTTAATTTATCAAAAATTTGGATCATAATTAAATACCAATATATGAATTTTAATTTACGAATGTAAACAACACATATTTAATAAAACGTCAATTTTGGACGTCAAGTGGTTACTAAAATTTTCCTTTCGTGTAATCAACTCTCAAACTTAACTCAAAACTATCTTTTTAAAAAAGATTTTTTAAAATTTTTTCTTAATAGGAATTGGAACAACCTTGTAATCAATGATAAAGTATTATTATCATATTTAGATAATACACATGTATTAAGGGATTCAAAATTCCCCACATACAAAGTAAAAAGGCAGGACATATGAGATGTGAAACAATGGCAAGTCTGTGGGAAGGTTTTAAGATCACATAACTGCCTGTGCTGAAAGCAATCACCATCGCCAACGTTGCATAGCCAAGGACTGCAGAAACAGATTCAGTTCGATCTAAAAGCGTATGACGAAAAATTTTACACCCTGATAATAGATTATCCAAAACCTCAAAGTGAGCGGTGAGGGCAAAAACAGAGAAAAGAAAAGCCAATGCATTTGTCACAACAAATGCTTTAAAGGCTGCCTCATCAATCAAAAAGGGAGTTCCTTGCTCTGGTCCTTTTTCACTCTTCAAGCCACCAGGAACAGTTATTGCCGCTGTGAATGCGACGGTGGCTATAAGTGCTGCCACTACTAAATGAGCATCTCTTGTCTTCTCCAAATTTTCTGTAGAAATATTTTGTATGGGAAAACGATGAACTGGTACCCCCGCCACTTGATCGTTCTGAATTTCTTCCAAGAATTCTTTGATTTGCTCCTGCCATGCCACCAACATTAGCCAATTGTATTGTGAGTTTATTAAATATGTTAATTCAAAACTTAAATATTAATAAAACCATAGACATGGAACTGCCATATATATATATATACCTGTTTATGATCATGTTTCTCAAATGGAAGTGCATTATAAACTTCTTGAGGTGTCATTCCAAAGGCACCTTCCAACCTCCTTAGATTTCTGAATGATGCATATAAGTTCTCACGACGACCACGATTGATAAAATAATGCCCAAATGAGGTGGAAGAGAATCTAAAAGCCAGATAATGAAGTAAATTGAAACCTTTGTTGTCCACTTTTTCACAACAATCTGGACATAAAGAGAGAATTTTTTTACTGTTCCACCATAACCTTGCTTGGCTGCCATAAGAAGGGGTGTCATCCCCGTCTTTTTATCACCTATATAGGCAGCTGACACATCCCTTTTTAACAGTTCTTCCACAACAGAATTGCAACCTAAGTGTGCAGCATAATGAAGAGGGGTGTGTCCATCTTCATCTCTTTCCTTTGTCAAATTCCCCTTCTTCTTTAATATTACACTTATTGCCTCTAAATCCAAGCAAAAAAAATGTCAATAGACCTATTCATTATTTATTTCAAAATTAAAAAAAAAAAAAATGGAACTAACTCAACAACATACCTGCATCTCCAGCCATAGCTGCTGCATGCAAAGCTGTTCTACCATGGGGCCCGCCATGACCAGCTGATTTCCATTTATCTAATAATAGAGTCAACAAGCGCCCAGATCCTCTCCTCTTAGCTGCTATGTAAAGTGGAGTCTCCTGTTTTTTGTTGGCAGAATACGGAAAATCAGGGTCTTCAAACTCCAACAATGCTTTCACCACTTCAACATCGCCATATCGTGCTGCTTCATGTAATGCCGTGTTAGATTCCTTGTCCCTAATCCTCAGCATCTCTCTGACTGCAATTACTTGATCCATTCCCTGCATCTCTGAATCTCCATCTCTAGCTTTTGCGCAAGACTTGATTAGAAGTTTCACAATAGCAGAATTTCCATCCCTTGCTGCTACGTGCAATGGAGTTTGACCTTTAGCGTTCGTTTGAAGTGGCAGTGACGGACACTTGCTGAGAATTTGTTCGATAAAATTTGATCTTTTTTTACTGTTTCTTTTAATAAAGTAAATCCCAAAAAACCGAAGTAGGAGTAAATATACTAAGGGCATGCCCAGGAGAAATCCGGCATTAAAATAGGCATAATACTCGGGGGTTGCCAAGTTAACATGGAGCACGTTGTCATGGTTGGGGGTCTTTAGCGACTCAAGTTGAAGCTCAGGGTGATTATTGAATTCATCAATTTTGCCTTCTGCTACTGCCTTGTACAACGAAGCATCCATGCATGTGATGTTCTCTTCAGGCTCCTCAGGTTCACCGGAGGATAGAAGCACGATGTTTATCGAGGGTTCCATTTTTGTTGATCTACTGCACAGCTTTCTTCCTAGATAACACCAAACAAAATGTAATTAATTAGCTAGGAACATTCCGAGCTTAAGAAAAATAAAATACTACCAATTCAGAAATTTACCAAGTGCCTTACCTATTTGTTGCTTGCCTATTATATCTTTCATTCGAGTCACAACCATATATAATTCCATACTTGAACACTTTAGTGTTGCGTAAAGACCCACCGTTACATTTTTCAATTTCTTCCTTAAGACACACTGGCTTCGCATAATCCTCAACAATGCTATTCTTTCTACGTACTTTAATTAAGGTAAAAGTATTATGAAAGTTCCTGGATCAAAAGTTAGATTGTATTTTTTTTTTAAAATGAGTAAATTAATCATTTTACTTTAGATCAAAAAACAAAATGATCTTTTTTATTAAAAGTTTCATACTTTTCTATCATTAAAAATGGGCATAACTAAATCTAGATAGTACCTGCATCTCCAGCCATAGCTGCTGCATGCAAAGCTGTTCTACCGTGGGGGCCCCCATGAGCTGTTGATTTCGATTTATCTAGTAGTACCCTCAGCACGCCCCCGGCTCCTCTCTTAGCTGCTATGTAAAGTGGAGTCTCCTTTTTTTCGTTGGCAGAATACGGAAAATCAGGGTCTTCAAACTCCAACAATGCTTTCACCACTTCAACATTGCCACCCCCTGCTGCTTCGTGTAAAGCCGTGTTGGATTCATGATCGGTAATCCTCAGCATCTCCCTCACTGCACTTACTCGATCCATTCCTAGCTCTAAATCTCCATCTCTAGCTTTTGCGCAAGACTTGATTAGAAGTTTCACAATAGCAGAATGTCCATACCTTGCTGCTACGTGCAATGGAGTTTGACCTTTAGCGTTCGTTTGGAGTAGCAGTGACGGACACTTGGTGAGAATTTTTTCAATAAAATCTGATCTCTTTTTTCTTTTTATCGAAGTAAAGAAAATATTCAAAACCCGATAGAATGATACATAGTTTGAGGAGAGCAAAATGAAAATTGAGAGACCTCTGTTAAAAGGCCAGACAGGGTTCTCCTGGGTTGCCAAGTTAAGATGGAGCAGGGTGTCATGGTTTGGGGTCTTTAGCGACTCAAGTTGAAGCTCCGGGTGATTATTGAATTCTTCAATGTTGCCTTCTGCAGCTGCCTTGTACAACGAAGTATCCATGTAAGTGATGTTCTCTTCAGGTTCCTCAGGTTCACCGGAGGATACAAGCATGATGTTTATCGATGTTCCCATTTTTTTGTTGATCACACAACTTTCTTCCTACATAAATTAAATTAATTAGCTTCAAACATTCGAAGCTCAACAACAACAAAAATACTGCAAATGCAGAAATTTACCAAATGCCTTGCCAATTTGTTACCGGTTTGCCTACAAATGACAACTATATATAAATTCATACTTGAACACCATTATATCTTTTAATTCCTTACTTGATCACAACGATATTCTTTAATTCTTTTTATCCTTGTACTTTAAACAAAACAACATTCTGCTCACTTATTCTTGCTTTGTGTTCAAGTAAAATTCCCTGTTGCCAGCAACATTACCATAAGAATACAGCTTCAACAAAATTCATAGAATTCAATCAAAAGATATAAAAAAAATAATCACTATTTGACTTAATTTTTTAACTATTAGTGATTCTTTTTGAGAACTTTTAACAAATTTAATTAATGGCAATGCAGAGTAAATAAGAAAAGTAAATGCCTCACCTCTTTTTTCCTTGCCTATAATATCTTCGTTCAAATCACTTAGAAGCTGATGAAGACAATTACTTGGGTAGGAAAGCACCAATGGCATATTTGATTTCTTCCTTCAACAACTTGAGCATGGCCCCCTAAAACAAAAACATTTCTGGCTTTGCCTCCGTTTGAGTTAATGATGTTTTAATATCGTTTTTGTTATCACCTGTAGGAAGACCTACAGCAAATTAAGTATTTTGTTACTCGCATTAACTTTTCTAACTGCTTAATTTTAAAAAATGAAAACATGGAGAAACTGAAGCCTTTGATAACGAGTGACCAGCCAAAGTCAAGTCGTGTGCAAATATTTCTTTTCTTGACTTAAATTTGCCCTCAATCTTTAAAAAAAAAAGGGTTAAATTGATCTTTTTTAAAACTAGACTAAAACATTAAGATTCAATCAGCCGTACTGGGCACAAATATTTTCTTATTTGTTCATATGTTTAATAAATATTGAGCTGTGGGCCCATTGACTTCAAAATTTATAACTTTTACCTTTTATATATGATAAAAAATATAAAATGAAAAATCTCAAAAAAGGCCCCCGAATTTTGAAAATACTACATCTTGGTCCTTATCTTTGTTTTGCTATTAAATAATCGATCCACTCATTACATACTTAGATATGAATTTTAATTTATGAATTGTAGACAACACATATTTGATTAAGTACCAATTTTAGGAGTTGTGAGGAGATTACAACCTTCCTTTCCCGTAACCAACTCTCAACTTTTTTTTTTTTTTTTTGGATTTCTATCATAGACCCAAAATTATTTTTTTAAAAAGAATTTTCAAATTATTTTTGAAGGTGATTTTATAGGTGTCTGACCACACTTAACTTAATAAATTAGCGGGGAACCTTCTCATATTTTTAATGATTCGTCAATATAATTTTTACTTATAATGGAAAGTTAGTTACAGTATCTTTATTATTCTTTGATATTTAATAAATCTTACTTTACATAAATTATGATTCTTTTTTACCTTTTTTGACATGGTATGTTTATAGACTCATAACATTATATTTTCAATTAAATGGAGATGGTTAACATTGATAAGTTAGCATGGAGTATGTCACGCATTTTGGTCAAATTATGACACAAACAGAGAGCCACGTCACGACGACGAAACAAGGGAGAAGCAAAAATGACGACACGATGACACGATAGGGGACGTCGCGAAGTGGTGACCTGTCATGCAATTTTCTTGATTTTCTTCTCCCAGTCAAATTTTGATTATTTTAATATTATTTGACCTACGAAGCTAACCTATAAATAGGTCATTTTCTACCCTAGAAAGATTAACCCACAACACATTTAAGTTAGCTTTTACAAGCTTCCAGGAAATTTTATATTGACGAGTTTTGGGGGTTCTTATTCTTGGAATTCAAAATTTAGTTTTTATCTCCATCTTTGTACTCCTCGTTTTTGTCGATTTAGTGAAATTATCTTTGCTCGTGATTTTTCATCGTATTTGGAAGTGTTTTTCCACGTAAAATTTACACGTTCAATCTTTTCAATTTCTTCGTTATTTTTCTTGTTCATTGCTTGCACACGAGTTTAATTCCTAGCAAATTGGAATCACTTAGTTTGAAATGTGAAATTGACAGGTGTTGACTAAAAGCTTATGGTTGATTGCGGTCTCGACTACTTATTGGTCAGCTTGGCTTTCTAGAAACAGAATGGTGTTTGAAAGAAAGTGGACAACGATGGATACACTAATTTTCCATGCCAAAATGCGAGCGTTGATGTGGGTAAGAGCTGATTTTGAAGAGTTGAGAGTGAAGGAGGGTATTTGGTGGGATTTGCCCAACTAAAAGCTATAGTTATTTCAACAAAACAGACCGAGTTCAATTTAAAACTTTTTCACGCCTAACAAATCTTGATAATGGACTATGACTATCCAAAACCTTTAAGTGGAGTGTGAGGACAGAAACAGAGAAAATAAAGTTCATTGCATTTGTTACAAAAAATGCTTTAAAAGCTATCTCATGAATCAAAAGGGGAGTTCTTTGCGTTGGCCCCTTTTCATTCTCCAAGCCATCAGAAATAGTTATTGCCATTGCTATAACTACTGCCACTATTAGATGAGCCTCTCTTGTTTTGCCCAAGCTTTCTGCGGGGATAGTTGGCCAGAGAATGGAACGAACTGGTTCCGCCGCTAATTGATCATTCTGAATTTCTTCCAACAATTCTTTAATTTGCTTCTGCCATACCATCCACATTTTTCGATTGTAGTGTATCTGTTAATTCAAAACTTAAATATTAATAAAATCATAGCCATGGAAATGCAAGATATATACACACCTGTCTATGATGATATTTCTCATATCCAAATACATTGTAAACTTCTTGTGGTTTCATTTCAAAAGCACCTTCCAACTCCATTAGATTTCTGACTAATCCATACTCTTTATCCCAAGGCTCCAAAGGAGTCTGCCTTAATGGATTTCTAAAAGCCTGATAATGAAGTAAATTCAAACCTTTGTTGTCTACTTTTCCACAACAATCTGGACATGAAGAGAGAATCTTTAAAACTGTTCAGAAATGACCTTGCCTGGCTGCCATAAGAAGGGGTGTCATCCCCCTCCCTTTATCACCTATGTAGGCAGATGATACATCCCTTTTTAACACTTGATATTCTACCACCTATGTGTGTAGCATAATGAAGAAGGGTGTGCCCATCTTCATCTCTTTCCTTTCTCTAATATTCCCCTTATAGCCTCTAAATCCAAGCAGAAAAAAAAAATTGTCAATAGACCTATTCTTTATTTATTTCAAAATTAAAAAATAATAATAATATTGGAACTAACTCAACAACATACCTGCATCTCCAGCCATGGCTGCTGCATGTAAAGCTGTTCTACAGTGGGGGCCGCCGTGAGCTGTTGATTTCGATTTATCTAATAATAGAGTCAACAAGCTCCAAGATCCTCTCCACTATGTTGCTATGTAAAGTGGAGTCTCTTGTTTTGTGTTGGCAGAATACGGAAAATCAGGATCTTCAAACTCCAAAAATACTTTCACCACTTCAACATTGCCACACCCTGATGCTTCAAGTAAAGCCGTGTTGGATTCCTGATCCCTAATCCTCAGCATCTCCCTCACTGCATTTACTTGATCCGTTCCCAGATTCTCTAAATCTCCATCTCTAGGTTTTGCACAAGACTTGATTAGAAGTTCCACAATAGCAGAATGTCCATACCTTGCTGCAACGTGCAAAGTAGTTTGACCTTTAGCATTCGTCTGGTGTAGCAGTGACGGACACTTGCTGAGAATGTGCTTGATAAATTTTGACCTCCTTTTTTCTTTTATTATAGCAATGAAAGCACTCAAAACCCAAGAGAAGGATTCAGGTAGTGGGAGGGAGAATAAGATAATTGAGAGACATCTGTCGAAAGCATTCTCCTGGGTTGCCAAGTTAAGATGGAGCAGGTTGTCATGGTTTGGGGTCTTTAGCGACTCAAGTTGAGGCTCTGGGTTATTATTGAATACTTCAATGTTGCCTTCTGCTGCTGCCTTATACAGCCAAGCATCCATGTGAGTGATGTTCTCTTCCGGCTGATCTATTTCTTCCTAGATAACACCAAACAAAATTGAATTAATTAGCTTGAAACTCAAGAACAAAATACGGCAAATTCAGAAATTTGCCAAATGCCTTGCCCGTTTGTTAGAATGTTCAACAACATTTCTTTTGTTTATAAAATTTTGATCGCTTGCCTTGATCTTAACTAAGGAAATCACTCTCCTCCTTTGTTCTTATTCATATAGTAATATAGTTTTAAAATACTTTTTTCTTGAAATTGCAAAGAAATAAATATTACATTAACTTTGATTTAATTTTTAATATAGAACATGAATTTTAATTTTAGTTTAATTTTGTAAACCATTAATATTGTAACTATTATGACATTATTTAAAATTCACTCTTTTTTATACAAACATGTAAATAATTAGATTTATATATTTTAAAATATTTACAAGGGAAACAAATTCAAAATGTGATACTAAAATATAAAATAACTGTGTGGATGAGAAAGCCAAGAAATTAGGCAGCTCGCCTTCTCTTTGGCTTTCGTCGTTGCTGCATGGAAGCCGCACTCCTCTTCTTTTCTTATGTTAAACTCGACAAACTTAATATATAATAATTCATTAATTAAGCTTTGTTTTGTGTTTTGCAAACCAATTCACTTACTCGCATCAAATCAACTCAATTAAGTTTTAATGTAAAACTAATTAGTAAAAAAGTTAAAATTAAAGTAAAATAAACACAAACAATACAACCATAAATTCTAAAAACACTAAAATAAGGCACAAACAGAAGCAATTTCGGTCTTAAAAACCAAGTTTACACCAATGAAAATGGTATAAAAACATCCACAAAGTATTCCGAGATCCACATAAGAATTAATATCCATTTGCGGCTAAATAAAGAAGCGAAAATAAAGGCAGGGCCGACCAAACATGATGCTATCGCAAGTTGGTGGAAAGGTTTTAATACAACATAACTACCTGCGCTAAAAGCAATCACCATCGCAACCAATGCCCAATTAAGGATATTAACAGCGGTCAACTGTGTAGAAAATATTTTGAGTCGCTCTTTTGGGTTTAAGAAATATATCATCCTAAGGTGAAGGGAGAGGGTTGAAAGAGAGAGAATAAAGGCCAGTGCATTCGATATGATAAATGCTTTAAAGGCTGCCTCATGAATCAGAAAAGGAGTGCCCTCCTCCGATCCTTTTTCGCTCTTGAAACCACCCGGGACGGTTATCGCCGCCGCGAATGTGACGGTGGCTATAAGTCCTGCCACTACTAAATGACCCTCTCTTTTCTTCTCCAAATATTCTGTAGAGTCATAGACAATTGGCGAGCGAAAGGGATGAACCGGTTTCTCCGCCACTTGATCATTCTCAATCTCTTGCAACAATGCATTGATTTGCTCCTGTTACGCTAGCCACATTAACCGATTGTATTGTAGGTTTATTCAAGACGTTAATTCAAAACTTGAATATTAATAAAGCCGTGGAAATGCAATATATATAGATACACACACACCTGTTTATGATGATGTTTCCAACATTGAAGTGCATTATAAACTTCTTCAGGTGTCATTCCAAAGGCACCTTCCAACTTCATTAGATTTCTGAGGGATCCATATACAATCTCAATATCACCACGCTTGAAAAGAGAAAGCCCTAATGGATTGGAATAGCCTCTAAAAACCAGATAATGAAGTAAATTCAAACCTTGGTTGTCCACTTTTTCACAACAATCTGGACATAAAGAGAGAATCTTTAAAACTATTTCAGCTTCACCTTGCCTGGCTGCCATAAGAAGGGGTGTCATCCCCCTCTTTGTATCACCTATGTAGGCAGATGATACATCCCGTTTTAACAGTTCTTCCACAACTGAGAGTTTACCACCTAAGTGTGCAGCATAATGAAGAGGGGTGCGTCCATCTTCATCTCTTTCCTTTGTCAAATTCCCCTTCTTCTCTAATATTATCCTTATTACCTCTAAATCCAAGTAAAAAAAATGTCAATAGACCTGTTCTTTATTTATTTCAAGATTTAAAAGAATGGAACTAACTCAGCAACATACCTGCATCTCCAGCCATAGCTGCTGCATGCAAAGCTGTTCTACCGTGGGGGCCGCCATGAGCTGTTGATTTCGAATTATCTAACAGTACACTCAGCACGCCCCTGGCTCCTCTCTTCGCTGCTATGTAGAGTGGAGTCTCCTTTTTTTCGTTGGCAGAATACGGAAAATCAGGGTCTTCAAACTCCAACAATGCTTTCACCACTTCAACATTGCCACCCCCTGCTGCCTCGTGTAAAGCCGTGTTAGATTCATTATCGGTAATCCTTAGCATCTCCCTCACTGGACTTTCTTGATCCATTCCTAGCTCTAAATCTCCATCTCTAGCTTTTGCGCAAGACTTGATTAGACGTTTCACAATAGCAGAATGTCCATACCTTGCTGCAAGGTGCAAAGGAGTTTGACCTTTAGCATTCGTTTGGAGTAGCAGTGACGGACACTTGGTGAGAATGTTGTCGATAAAATCTAATCTTTTTTCTCCTCTTATCTTAGTAATTAGTTTATTCAAAGACGGAATGAAGCATCCATATAGTGGGGGGACGAATATGATCATCGAGAGAAATATGTTAAAAGGCCAGGCAGCATTCTCCTGGGTTGCCACGTTAAGATGGAGCAGGGTGTCATGGTTTGGGGTCTTTAGCGACTTAAGTTGAAGCTCTGGGTGATTATTGAATACTTCAATGTTGCCTTCTGCTGCTGCCTTATACAGCCTAGCATCCATGTGGGTGATGTTCTCTTCAGGCTCCTGAGATTCGCAATAGGAAATATGCTTGATGTTTGTGGATGATACCATTTTTGTTGATCTATTTCTTCCTGGATAACACCAAACAAAATTGAATTAATTAGCTTGAAACATTCCAAGCTCAAGAAGAAAATACTGCAAATTCAGAAATTTACCAACTGCCATACCAGTTAATTACTTGCTTGCATAGCCTCCATTCAAGCCACTTACAAATGACAAGTATATATAAGTTCATACTTTTACACTATTATTTACCAAATGCCTTACCTCTTTGTTAGAATGTTCAACAACTTGTGTTTTTGTTTATAAAATTTTGATGGCTTGCCTTCATCTTGACTACGGAAATCACTCTCCTCCTTCCTTCTTATTCATATAATAATGTAGTTTTAAAATACTTTTCTTCTCGAAATAAATGTCAAAATTATGTATTAACTTTAATTTAATTTGTAATATAGAACATAAATTTTAATTTGTTTAATTGTATACATGAATTTTAATTTTAATTTAATATCGTATATATTACAACTATTATGACATGTAAATAATTAGATTTATATATTTTTAAATATGTACAAGGGGAGCAAAATCAAAATGTGATACTAAAATATAAAATAATTGTGTGGATGAGAAAGTCAAGAAATTAGACAGCACGCCTTCTGTTTGGCTTTGGTCGTTGCTGCATGAATGGCGCACTCCTCTTAATTTTCGACAGTCCCTAACCCTTAGAATCATTATGAAAAAGTGAATTTTCTAAAATACAATAATGGGGGATAGTTTATCTTGATAATTAACTTTCAAGTCAAGACATATAGATGAGTTAATAAGGATTAATACTACATTAAATTTGACTCAAAATGAATTAATTTTAAATCCGTCTAAAAATTAATTTGTTTTTGAAATTTATTATGCCTTTATTTTACTTCAATCCTAAGTATACGGTTAATATGAAAATAATAAAAATGATTATTTGGTTGAAAGTTAAATGGTTGAAGCATAGAATACAATAGATTGGAAACCTTGACAGGACATCATCAAAGTTGGATGAAACTGTATGGGTATGGATTCAGGGGCGGAGCCAAGAGGCTGATAGGGGTCCTACCTTCTCTAAAATGGAAAATCTTTCTTTTTTGTCTATTTATGTTCTATAAAATTTTGAATTAATAATGATAAAATTTTATTTTAACCCTTAAATATGATAAATATTTGATTTAATCTTTTAAAAAATATAATGATTTAGACTCTTAAAAATGATGAAATTACAATTTTTTTACTATAATAAAAATACTCAATTTAATTATATTCTAGTTTTACCCTCTATGGGTTCATGAATGTTTTGATTTTGTTTTTGTTTTTACCTGCTGTAGGAAGGCCTACGGCAAATTAAATATTTTGATACTTGTATTAATTTTTCTCAATTCTTAATTAAAACAAATGAAAAGGAGTAACCATCCAAAGTCAAGTTGTGAACAAAAAGCCAAAGCAATTTGGTATTGTTTGATAATTCATTTGGAAAAAAATTTAAAAATTAATATTTTTAGTGATTTAGTTTTTAAGCACGTTTGACGATTCATTATAAAAAGTAAATTATAAGATTTTTAAATGAAAAAATATGGAAAATGATAAATACATAATTGTGTGGATGAAAAAGTCAAGGAAAGTGAAGAAATTGTGTGGATGAGAAAGTGAAGAAATTAGGCAGCACGGCTTCTCTTTGGCTTTCGTCGTTGCTGCATGGAAGTAGCACTCCCAGGGGCTAAGTTCAAAAAAAAAATTTTAAGAGGTGGAAGTTAAAAGTATAATTTTTATAATAATAAAAATTTAATTTTTAAATGATTCAATTAAAATTTTATTATTTTTTAGGGAATTAAAGTATAATTTCATTTTTATTAATTTAAAATTTTAAAAAATTTCAAAAGATTGAATGAAAAAATTTTCATTTTAAGAGGACCAGATCCCTGCCAGCCTCTCTGGATTCGTCCCTGCACACTCCTTTTCTTTTCCTCTGTTAAATTAACTGGAAGTTGCATCACAAATTTATTTTTGTATGCAAAAGACAGTTTTCGTTAATCAGTAATTTAAATATATAGTCTGTAACACATTCAATCATAACGAGAAAGTGATTTTTTTAAAATCCAATAAATGGGGATAAAATTAAAAAAATCTTTCTTTTTAATTTATTTATAATTTATAAAATTTTAAATTAATAATAATAAAATTAAATTTTAACTCAAAATAGTAAATATTTGATTTAATTATTTAAAAATAATAAATATTTAAATTACTAAAATGATAAAATTACATTTTTTTACTATTATAAAAGCATATAATTTAATTTCGACCCTCTAAAATTTTTTTTAGCACCTCTTGTAAAAAGCCCTACAACAAATTAAGTATTTTGATACTTGTTTTTATTTTTTCTCAATTCTTAATTATTAAAAAAAAAAAAAATCTGGACAAAGTAGAGCCGTTGATAATAAGTGACCAACCAAAATCAAGTTGTGAACAAAAAGCCAAAGCAATTTGGTCTTGTTTGATAATTCATTTGAAAAAAAAAATTAAATCATTTAAAAATTAATATTTTCAATGATTTAATTTTTAAGCACGGTTGATAATCCACTATAAAAGCAAATAAGAATTTTTCAACGAAAAAATATAGAAAATCATAAGTAAATAATAAGCTACTTATCAATTAATGTAGATTTAATTTTCATTTCTTTTTATTTCTTTTAACATTATATTTTCAATACTTTACTTTTAAATTTTTAAGAATTAAATTTATCAAACAATCTAATAATGTCTCGTTTTTCAAAAAATATATCAAATAGATTTTATATCTTAAATTCAGTACTTAATTTTTACTAGGCATAAGGAAAAAATTAGTTCTTAGTGTTTATATTTTTTGTCAATTTGACCTTTTTTTTAAAACTAAATTAAACCTTTGTTCTTTTTTTGAGTTAAATTTAATCCTCAATATTAAAAAAAAAAAGGCCGAATTTAGCCATAAATCTTTCAAAAAGAATCAAATTGATTATTTTAACGAAAATACTAACTAAAACGTTAAGTTTTTTAACATAGCAGCTTGCATTAAAAAAACAAAAAAAATAGCATTTTTTTGTCTTTTTGTGAATTCGGATCGGGCTTGAGCCAAAAATGCATTACCTGAGAAAAACGGGTCTTATTTTTTGCTCAAACCCATTTTTCGAACCTATATTTTTACTTAAACTCTCTAATTTTTCGAGCGAACTTTCGGATCAAGCCGTGTGACCTGGTCCATGAATAGGTCTACATGGTAGTCTATGCGTACATTATGTTCTTTTTTATTTTTATAAACTTTTTATAATTTTAATTTTTTAATATTTTTATAAAATTTAAATTATTTGACACTTGATACTTTTTGTAGACATCGAGTTTCGTATGAGATCTCTAAGTAACAAAAATTCAAAGTTTTAATTAGTGGTTATCGAATTCGATTTTGTTAGTATTTATTAGTTTTTGAAATGTTATTACCTTCTATTCAATTTAATTTTACAATTTTAAAAGTCGAATGTTTATGAATTTTGAAAAAATAACGAAAAATCTCAGAAAAGACTCTTGAATTTTGAAAATGCTACATCTTGATCCTTATTTTTGTTTTGCTATTAAAAAAATCGTGTCACTCATTTTATATATTTAATTTTAATTTATCAAAATTTTGGATCATAATTAAATACCGAGATATAATTTTAATTTATGAATATAGACAACACACATTTAACAAGGTGTCAATTTTAAGCGTCGCGAGGGTACAAAAACTTTATTTTTGCATAATTAATTCTCAAACCTAAACATTTTTCCGTGAATCTCTGTCGTAGACTCTAAAATATCATTTTAATTTTTTTTTACTAAGAATTTTATTTTTGAATAAAGGTCGTCGGCTCTTATTAAGAGCTTGGGAGTAAATTTTATTTTTTTCCGTGAATTTTATTTTATCGTGGAAGCCCAATCACTCTTGAAAAACCAAAAGTCATAAAAGAACCACATCAAAACCAGCAACAACTACCATCAAAAGAAACCATGTGCTGAAAACTAAAGAAACACATAAGAAAGGCCGACTGCCCATCTTCTTCCCAAAGAATCCTCAACTAACGAGCAGAGAAAATGGTTGAAAAAAATGAGGGTGTTGAGCATCAGAATCCCTCAAGTCTGTTCACCCCTCCATGGCTAAGGAGGATCGATGTTTCTGCGGTCTTCTTCAACAATCGGAGCCACTGTCGAAGGAATCTCCTCCACCCAAAACCTATCCCCTGGATTTTCCAATGATAAAAGTGATAGTATCATATTTATATTTTACATATGTATTGAGGGATTTAAATTTGCCCACATACAGAGTAAAAAGGCTGCGTCATCAATCAAAAGGGGAGTGCCTGCCCCGTCCCTTTGTCACTCTGCAAACCACCAGGAATAGTTATTGTCGGTGGCTATAACTGCTGCCACTATTAAATGAGCATTTCTTGTCTTCTTCAAGCTTTCTGTAGAAACATTTCGCAAGGGAAAGTGAGGAACTGATTCCTCCGCCACTTGATCATTCTCAATTTCTTCCATCAATTTATTGATTTGCTTTTACCATGCCATGGAAATGCCATATATATATGCAACTGTTTATGATGATGTTTCTCAGATTGGAGTGTATTATAAACTTCTTGAGGTGTCATTCCAAAGACACCTTTCAACTCCACTAGATTTCTGATTCATCCATATGCAATCTCAATGCCATCACGCTTGAAAAGATAAAGCTCTAATGGAGAGGACGAGCTTCTAAAAGCCAGATAATGAAATAAATTCAAACTGTTGTTGTCCACTTTTTCACAACAGTCTGGGCATGAAAGAGAGAATCTTTGAAACCGTTCCACCATTACCTTGCCTGGCTGCCATAAGAAGGGGTGTCATCCCACTCTTTTCATCACCTATATAGGCAACTAATACATCCCTTTCTAACAGTTCTTCCGCAACTGAGAATCTACCACCTAAGTGTGCAGCATAATGAAGAGGGTGTGTCCATCTTCATCTCTTTCCTTTGTCAAATTCCCCTTCTTCTTTAATATTACCCTTATTGCCTCTAAATCCAAGCAAAAAAAATGTCAATAGACCTGTTCTTTATTTATTTTAAAATTTAAAAAATAAATTGGAACGAACGCAACAACATACCGGCATCTCCAGCCATAGCTGCTGCATGCAAAGTTGTTCTACCGTGGGGACCGCCATGGCCAGTTGATTTGAATTTATCTAATAATAGAGTCAACAAGCGCCCAGATCCTCTCCTCCTAGCTGCTATGTAAAGTGGAGTCTCATGTTTTGTGTTGGCAGAATATTACGGAAAATCAGAGTCTTCAAACTCCGACAATGCTTTCACCACTTCAACGTTGCCACACCCTGCTGCTTCATGTAAAGCTGTGTTGGATTCCTGATCCATAATCCTCAATATCTCCCTCACTGCATTCACTTGATCCGTTCCCAGCTTCTCTAAATCTCCATCTCTAGCTTTTGCGCAAGACTTGATTAGAAGTTTCACAATAGCAGAATGTCCATCCTTGCTGCAACGTGCAAAGGAGTTTGACCTTTAGCATTCGTTTGGAGTAGCAGTGACGGACACTTGCTGAGAAATTGTTCGATAAAATTTGATCTCTTTTCTCTTTTTGTCATAGTAACGGAAAATCTCAAATACCGATAGAATAATACATATTGTACGGGGAGGAATTCGAGTATTGAGAGAAATCTGTTAAAAAGCCAGGTGGCAATCTCCTCGATCGCCAAGTTGACATGGAGTACGTTGTCATGGTTTAGGGTCTTTAGCGGCTCAAGTTGAAGCCTCTGGTTATTATTGAATACTTCGACGTTGCATTCTGTTGCTGCCTTATACAGCCAAGCATCCATGCGAGTGATGTTCTCTTCAGGCTCCTCAGTTGCCATTTTTGTTGATCTATTCTTCCTAGATAACACCGAAAAAAATAGAATTAATTAGCTTGAAACATTCCAAGCTCAAGAAGAAAGTAGTGCAAAATCAGAAATTTACCAAATGGCATACCAGTTAGTTACTTGCTTGCATATGTCTGCATTCAAGTCACCTACAAATGACAACTATATATACTTGAACACTTTAGTAATAGTGATGTATTGGTTTAGAAGTGAGGTCTATAAAGTAGGAGTTTTTTATGGTGAATTTTGGTTTTAAGGAAACTGCAAAGAAGGAGAAGAATTAAAGAAGAAGAATTGAAGAAAATGGGGTGTACAGCTCTCCGTGGTGAAGTCAATCTTTATTATTACAAGACAGTGTTTGGTAGCTGAGAAAATTGTTACACTCTAAATTTTGATCATGTTTGTTATTATTGAGTGATTTAGACTAAACCCTACATTTTCCTTTCATCCTTACAACAAAGAAAATCCCTAAGATTTACCACATTTTCAGCAAAACAAATGATGAATTAGATCGAAGTTTTTATTTGTGTTTTTCTTTAATTGAGAAAACCGAGTACTCATTTATTTATAAATATTTTTGTATGTATTTTTATCGAAAAAATTTTAAATATTTTTTTTATTTTTAAAATTAAGAATCGAGATTAATTGACATAACCTGTAACGTTAAGGATTAATTTTGTTTTTTGTTTTTTTAATTATGACTAAATTAATAGAATTTATAGACATTAAAGAATTATCTTTATTAATATGTCAATAAAAAAACTGTTTTAACATTTTTATAATGATGTAATGAAAAAATGATTAAAATATCAAAAGTCGATAAGTAATTAAAATAAAAAATTTTAAATTTAAATGATATGCTATTAGAATATTATTGAATGAGTTAAATGTAACGGAATGGAAAAGCAAATGGCCTTAAAACAAAGTTGCATTATTAAATTTTAATTCATTAATGAACGTACTAAAAAACCAGTCCACCTTTCAAGAAAAATAATGTTTCAAATGTTTATTAATTAATTAGTAGAACTAATTTCAACCTCTCCAGGCACATGCCATTCCCATATGCATACTGTAAGATGAGATAAAATGGAAAAATCATTAACTAAATAATTAATTATTGATGTCAAATCTGACCCCAAAACAATTATGATACTAAAATATAAAATAATTTTAACAATCATGAATCAAAAGGGCAATTCCTTCCTTTGGTCCTTTTTCACTCTCCGAACCACTAGGAACGGTTATTGCCGCTGCAAATGTGATGGTGGCTATAAGTGCTGCCACTATTAAATAAGCCTCTCTTGCCTTGTCCAAGTTTTTTGCAGAGGCAGTTAACAAGCGAATGGGACGAACTGGTTCCTCCGCCACTTAATCATTCTCAATTTCTTTCAACAATTCTTCGATTTACTTCTACTATGCCACTCACATTAATCGATTGTATTGTAGGTTTATTAAATATGTTAATTCAAAACTTAAATATTAATGAAACCATAGCCATGGAAATGCAATATATACACACACACCTGTTTACGATGATGTTTCTCAGATCCCAAAGCATCATAAACTTCTTGAGGTTTCATCCCAAAGTCACCTTCCAAATTTCTGATTTGTCCAAACCCTTTATCCCAAGGCTCCAAAGGAATCTGCCTTAACGACTTTCTAAAAGCCTGATAAGGAAGTAAATTCAAACCTTTGTTGTCAACTTTTTCATAACAATCTGGACATGAAGAGAGTATCTTTTTTACTGTTCCAAAATAACCTTGCCTGGCTGCCATAAGAAGGGGTGTCATCCCCTTCTTTTTATCACCTATGTAGGCAGCTGATACATCCCTTTTCAACAGTTCTTCCACAACAGAATTGCAACCCAAGTGTGCAGCATAATGAAGAGGGGTGTGTCCATCTTCATCCCTTACCATCCTCAAATTCCCCTTCTTCTCTAATATTACCCTTATTGCCTCTAAATCCAAGCAAAATAAATGTCAATAGACCTGTTCTTTATTTATTTCAAAATTTAAAAAATAAACGGAACGAACTCAACAACATACCCGCATCTCCAGCCATAGCTGCTGCATGCAAAGTTGTTCTACCGTGGGGACCGCCATGGCCAGTTGATTTGAATTTATCTAATAATAGAGTCAACAAGCGCCCAGATCCTCTCCTCTTAGCTGCTATGTAAAGTGGAGTCTCCTGTTTCTTATTGGCAGAATACGGAAAATCAGGGTCTTCAAACTCCAACAATGCTTTCACCACTTCAACATTGCCAGACCTTGCTGCTTCATGTAAAGCCGTGTTGGATTCCTGATCCCTAATCCTCAGCATCTCCCTCACCGCATTTTCTTGGTCCGTTCCCAGCTTCTCTAAATCTCCATCTCTAGCTTTTGCGCAAGACTTGATTAGAAGTTTCACAACAGCAGAATGTCCATACCTTGCTGCAACGTGCAAAGGAGTTTGATCTCGAGCATTCGTTTGGAGTAGCAATGACGGACACTTGCTGAGAATTTGTTTGATAAAATTTGATCTCCTTTTTTCTTTTATTATATGAATGAAAGCTCTCAAAACCAAAAAGGTTCCTTGTAAGGGGAAGAGTTCGGCTACTGAGAGAAATATTTTAAAAAGCAAGCAATCATTCTCCTGGTTTGCCAAGTTAACATGGAGCACGTTGTCATAGTTTGAGGTCTTTAGCAACTCAAGTTGAAGCCCCTGCTTATTATTGAATACTTCAATGTTTCCTTCTGCTGCTGCCTTATACATCGGAGCATCCATGTGAGTGATGTTCTCTTCAGGCTCCTCAGATTCCATTTTTGTTGATCTATTTCTTCCTGGATAACACCATATAAATTTTAATTAATTAGCTTCAAACATTCCAAGCTCAAGAAAAAAAAAATACTGCAAATTCAGAAATTTACCAAATGCCTTACCTGTTTGTTACTTGCTTGCATATGCCTGCATACAAATGGCAACTATATATAGGGTTACACACTATATAAGAATTGAAGAAAAAGAATGGAAGAAAATGGGGTGTACACCTCTTTGTGGTCAAGGCGATGCGGCCGTATGTTTTTTTATTATTATTCCCAGACTGTGTTTGGTAGCTGAGAAAATTGTTACACACTAAATTTTGATCATGTTTGTTATTATTGAGTGATGTCGACTAAGCCCTACATTTCCTTTTCACCCTTACAACAAAGAAAATCCCTAAGATCTACCACATTTTCAGCAAAACAATTGATAAATTAGATCAAGTTTTTATTTGTGTTTTTTAAAGAGAAAATTGAGTTTTGATTTATTTATAAATATTTTATATTTTGAATGTATTTTATAATTTTATATGTATTTTTATTGAAAAAAAAGATTTTAATAATTTTTAAAGTTTTATTTTAAATTTTTAAGAATCGAGACCAAATTGACATAATATGTAAAATTAAAGAATAAATTTATGTGTCAGAATTAAGACTAAATTAATAGAATGTATGAACATTAAAGAGCTAACTCTATTATTATGCCAAAAAAATAAAAAGACATTGTTAACTTTCTATTAATAATTTAACTGAATAATGATTAAAATATCAAATATCAATAAATAATTAAAATATAATATTTTAAATCTAAATTACCAAAGCAGTAATATGCTACTAAAATATTATTGAATGATTTAATTGTAACGAAATGGAAAGCAAATGGCCCTAAAACAAAGCTGCATTATTAAATTTTAATCATTTAATGAACCTATTAAAAATCATTCCACCTTTCAAGAAAAATAATGTTTCAAATATTTATTAATTAATAGTACAACTAATTTAAACCTTTCCAGACATGCATGCAACACATGCATATTGGAATATAAGATGAAATCAAATGGAACACTCATTAACTAATTAATTAATTAGTTAGTATTTTAATAAGGCTTTTGACTTTTGGATATTTATAAATGTTATGTAATGATAATTAACCGATTATATAACAATGTTTATATTTTAATCTTATCATCAGATGCTATTTAAACTTATTCTATTAATTTAAATTTAGATAGCGGACTGTATTTATAATGTCAATTCACATTTTGGTTATTATTATTCCAATGCATTATATATTCACGGAGATTGGTGACAATTACATTCCGAACTATTAAAGTAAATAAAAAAAAAGAGTTCTGTATGTTGATTTGATAGATAAGGTGTTCATTATCCCAAATAAAAATTGTTATTAAGGTTTTACTTTTCTTTTGCAATTCAAAAAAAAAAAATTATAAAATTAAAAACTAAACCAAAGAAAGTAACAATTAAAAATTTTAGGAAATTCAATGTTAAAAGTAAAATCTACATTTTATTTTTAGGTTCGAACATCAATACAATGATATCTTCATTGTCTTTAATAAATTAGATCAAATTGATGACTCAATGCCAACAAACCTGAGCAATTGTAGTTATAATAGGAAAAGGCATGTATACCAAAGAACAAACAAAGGAGAATTAATGTAATCAAACTTCGATTAACCTTAAACTAAAATAAAAGTGGAAAATTATAAAGAAAATAAAACATAAAAACAAAATAAAACTAAGGTCTCCCCCAAGTTTTAACCTAATAATATCTGTTTGTAAGGCAAAAATAATATAACAGAGAAAATACAAATTAAAAATACTTATTTTTACACAAAGTAGATATTTTCAAGATTGTTTAACAACTTTCACATTAAACTTCCAGACCATTTTTGGATGCATTTTTGAAGTTTTGGTGATTGATTCGTGAAATAATTTTAGTTAAATATTTCAACTCCCTACAATTGCTATATTATGAGCCCAAAACAGAGGTTTATAGCTCAAATTAAAACTACAGTGTTGAAAGTTCAATTTGTAAAAACTTGAATGTCTTTTTTTTTCTTTTTTTTAATCTCATTCTCTTTGTTTTTGCAGCCAAGTATAGGAGGGAGGAATTAGTTCATGACTAAGAATAGTTTACTGCTACTCTATATAAATACTAATCATGAAGTTTAAAATATTATAAGATTGAATTATATATAATTTTAAATTTAAATTTAAATAAAATTAAGTGGTTATAAATACATTTATCTAAATTTTGTTTATCAATCTAATTCAAAGGTTAGGTACGTTTGGATTAATTTGAATACATAAAATATTAATTAAAATTATACAATTTAAAGATGATTAAAATACTAAATTGTTAGTATAAGCACCAAAATTATCATTTTTAAATTAACAAAATTAGAGGGCATGCAGCACATGCAAATTATAATATAAGATGAGATAAAATGGAACAATCATTAACTAATTAATTAATTATTGATGTAAAAGTTGACCCCAAAACAATTATTGTCCAAAGCAACACTAAGATAATGAACTTATTTAATAGTATTTTTTATGGTACCTTTAAGCATAAAGTTTATCTTAGTAAGGTTACAAATTTGTCAAGTACAGAACCTGCTAGCGTTCACGAGGCTATGAAATCTGAGCACTGGAGTGCTGCTGTGCATGATGAATTGGCCGCCTTGCATAAGAATGGAACATGGAGTTTATGTGTTCTTCCTACTTCCAGGAAACCAGTTGGATGTAAATGGCTGTTTAAGGTGAAAAAGAGACCTGATGGTTCTATAGAAAGGAGCAAGACTCGGTTGGTGGCTAAAGGTTTTTCTCAACATGCTGGTTCGGACTTCTATGACACATTCAGTCCAGTCGTTCGAGCTGCTACTGTGCGGGTGGTTTTGGCTATTGCTGTGATGAGAGGTTGGCCCTTAAGGCAAGTAGATGTTAATAATGCCTTCCTTAATGGGGCCTTGGAAGAAGAGATATATATGAGTCAATCGCTAGGATTTGAAGTACAAGGGGTTAATGGGGAGAAACTTGTGTGTAGGTTGAATAAGGCTCTATATGGTCTAAGGCAGGCACCAAAGGCGTGGTTGATCAGCTTCATTTTGTGTCTTCCAAAGCTGATTCTTCCTTGTTTATTTGCATAAGTGGAGAGAGTTGCATATTCCTTTGGCCTATGTGGATGACATAATTTTGACTGATGACTCCTTGTCTGAAATTGATACAGTGGTTAAGCAGCTACACAGTAGGTTTGGTCTCAAGGATATGGGGGAGTTGCACTATTTCTGGGGCATTGAGGTTCAACGATCTGTTAAAGTGCTTTTTCTCAGTCAGAAAAAGTACATAGCAGAGCTGCTTCAGAAGTATGCTATGGCGAATTTTGCTTCAACTCCCAGACCGATGGTAGGCACACCTAAGTTAGTGGCAGAAGGTGGTGTCTTATTTGAAGATGGTCATTTGTATCGAAGCATCATAGGCACATTGCAATATGTCTGTATTACCAAACCAGATATTGCATTTTGTGTCAACAAATTATGTCAATTTATGAATACCCCTACAGACCTGCATTGGAATGTAGTAAAAAGGGTTTTGAGGTATCTGCAAGGTACCATGCATTATGACTTGTTTTTTATGCATAGTGATACTGAGTTGTCTGCATTTTCTAATGCTGACTGGGCATCATCAGCTGAGGATAGACGGTCGACATCTGGGTACTGCATTTTTCTTGGTTCCAATTTAGTTACATGGTGTTCAAAGAAACAGGCTGTTGTCTCTCGTTCGACCTTTGAGGTAAAATATCGAAGCCTTGCCAACTGTGTGTCAGAGTTGCTTTGGGTCAAGCAACTGTTGTTAGAAATTGAAGTTAAGTTTCAAAAGGCTCCTGTGGTGTGGTGTGATAACACCTCCACTGTTTCTATGGCAGCTAATCCAATTCATCATGCTCGGATGAAACATGTTAAGATAGATCATCACTTTGTTAAGGAAAGGGTTCTCAATGGTAGTCTGCAGGTAAACTATGTTCCAACTGATAAGCAGGTGGCTGATGTGCTTATAAAACCATTGCCTCCTCATCAATTTGTGCCTGCTCGTACAGCTTTGTGTGTGTTGCCATTAAGTAGTGAAGCTGAGGAAGTTGAAGCTCAAAGTTTTGAGGAACCTAGAGAATAATAATATAGCTGTAACTATATTGTTAGTTAAGGTGGCTAGCAGTTAGAGTCAGTTATAGTTTGCTAACTGCTGTACTAGCTATGCTATATATGCAGTACACTGAATTTGTATGAAGTAAGCTTTGTTGAATAATATCAAGATTATGCTCTTCTTGTTTAATCTAACATTCAATGATTCATCAAACTAGTTTTTAATTATAACCGAAAATTAATTGCAATATCTTTATTATTCTTTGATATTTAATAAATCTTACATTACATAAAATATGATTTTTTTTAAATTGTATGTGTATCAACTAATAACTTTATATTGATTTCAATTAAATGAAGATTGTTAATATTAAAGTAAAATTTCTTCAAAGAGGTAACATTGACACTAGAAATTGGCAGAATATTGTAATCGATGATAAAATAATATCCTCGCAATATAGTAGTAAAAAAATAGTCCAATGCAGAACCAAAAAGAAGGTAGGGCATATGAGATATGAAAAAATGGCAAGTCCGTGGGAAGGTTTTAAGATCACATAACTGCATGTGTTAAAGCAATCACCATCACAGTCGTTGCATAACCAAGGAGCCCAGAAACAGATCAAGTTCTATATGAAACTGTTTCACCCCAAAATTTAAATTGATATAATAGATTATCCAAAACCCCAAAGTAGATGAAGATGGCAGAAACAAAGAAAATAAAGGCCAATGCGTTTGTTAGAACAAATACTTTAAAGGCTGACTCATGAATCAAAAGGGGAGTGTCTCGCTCTGACTCTTTTTCACTCACCAAACCACCAGGAACAGTTATTGACGTTGCAAAGGCGACGATGGCTATAAGTTCTGCCATTACTAAATGAGTATTTCTTATAGCCTCCAAGCTTTTTGTAGAAACATCTCATAAGCGAAAGTAACGAACTGGCTCCTCTGCCACTTTATCATTCTCAATTTCTTCCAACAATTCTTCGATTTGCTTTTGCCATGCCACCCACATTAACCGATTGTATTGTAGGTTTATTAAATATGTTGTGGAAGGTGTGGAAGGAAATTTGATTTTCAAATTGGACTTTTTCACAGCTTACGATTGCATTCGATGGGATTTTTTGGAATTTGTCCTTCGAAAGATAGGGTTTGGAGAGTTATGGATTGGGTGGATGATGGAGTGTGTGACAACAGCGAGAGCGGCAGTTCTATTAAATGGATCATCTACAAATGAATTCAGGTTTCGTAGAGGTCTTTAGTAAGGAGATTCTATGTCGCCATTCTTGTTCATTTTAGTAACAGAAGTCTTACATTTGGTGATGGCGAAGGCGAGGGAGTTGGGGGTTTATAGAAGGAATTCGTGAAGTAATTTCGGGTCAAGAAATTTCTCATTTACAATTTGCAGATGACACAATTTTGTTTTTGAAGGCGAAGGAGGGGGTGGTGAAAAACATGAAATATATTTTACGTTGTTTTGAGATGTTCCAGGGTTTAAGCATCCACTTTAAAAAATCTTGCATTGTGGGCTTTGGTGTGAGGGAAGAATTTTTATATCGCATGGCAGCTTTATGTAATTGCAAAATTGGGGAACTTCCTTTTAATTATTTGGGAATACCGATGGAAGCGGATCCGAGGAGAGTAGCTACTTGGGATGCGGTGGTTGAGAGAGTTAGGAAGAAACTGTTGGAAATGTAGATCTTTATCATGGGCTGCTAGGGTAGTTTTGATTAATGCGGTCTTATCTTCTTTACCGGTTTACTTGATGTCCTTATTTCAAGTACCGTTGACGGTGATAAAAAAGATAGACACAATTAAGAGAAATTATCTTTGGGACTATTTTGATGGTAAAAGGAGGATGGCAAAGGTGAGGTGGAAGCAGATACGTAGTCCTAAGGAAGTTGGAGGGGCTGGGGTGGTGAATCTCGAAAAAAAATTAAGGCATTGCTAGCTAAACGGAGTTGGCGCTTTACGGTCGAAAAATAAGCGTTATGGAGGAAAGTTATTTTAGCAAAGTATGGATCTAGTTATCATCAGTGGAGGTTTAGAGCAAACACAGTTAAGGAAATGTCGAACGTATGGGAGGGATTGTGGAGAATTCAAAAGAAAGCTTAATTGATAAGTGGATGGGGTATATAGAGTTTAGGTGGAGAATTGGAAATGGTAAGTCGACGTTGTTCTGGCTAGACGTATGGTGTGAAAATAGACCGTTAAAAGAGGTGTTTCCAAGATTGTGTCGCTTGGCAAAATTGAAAAATGGGATGGTAGTCGATTACTTAGTTGACAGTGGCTTTGTTAATGGCAAATGGGATGTATGTTTTGTTAGACCATTGTTGGATAGAGAATTAAGGTCTCTTAGCAAACTTCTTGACATGTGAAGTGTGTGGAGTGTTGCATTGAACGGGAAGATAGAATTATTTGGATGCACGATGATAAAGGGGTGTTTTCAGCAAAAAAGCTCATTGTTTTGCTGTGCGTGGGAGAGGGAGAAATCAACAGGTTTGCGTTGGATAAAATATGGAGGTTAAAAGTCCCACCTAGGGTCCGTAATTTGCTTTGGTTGCTAGCCATTGATAGAGTTCCCACCAAAGACTTTTTGGTTATGAAAGGGGTAAAGATTCAAAATCTTCTGAATACTTGTCCACGGTGTGAAGGGAAAAGAAAAGAGCAGATCATTTGTTTTTTAAATGCAATTTTATGGTGAGTTTTTGGAGAAAAATTTTTAATTGGTGAGGAGTGGCTTGGTTGTTTGTAGGGGGCTTTGGGGAGTTTTATGATTTATGTTTTAAGGTGAAATTGTTGGGAAACAAGAAATGTCCGTGGTTAATTGCAATTGCAGCTGCATGTTGGACAATTTGGTTAGCAAGGAATGCAAAGGTTTTAGATGGAAAGGTTCGTTCTGTGGAATCATTGTTGTTCCAGTAAATATGAGAGGATTATCATGGATTCGAGCTTCTTATGATGAATGTAAAATCCAAGAGCGATTATGGTGGCGTTGTCCATCAGAATGTAAGTTGGACGCTGTCAAAGATAAGTCAAGCATGATGAACTGGCGTTTTTCTCCATGTGGGTGGATGAAGTTCAATGTGTGTGGAATGGCTGTCAAGGAAGCTACAAGGTGTGGTGGTGTTCTCAAAGATGGGAAAGGAGTTGTGCGAGTTATATTCTTTGGCCCTAGTGAAGCTACTAAGGATGCTAATTCAACGGAAATGGAGTCAGTAAATAGAGAATTGGAAATTTTGATTGAGACGGAATGGAAGGTAGCTGGCGCGATAATAATCGAAGTAAGGTCAAGGGTGGTGTACAGTTGGATAAGAAATATTGATAGGAGACCTTGGTCCTTACTGGATTCATTTTCAGAAATGGAAAAAAGATGTTCATGTGTGGACGAGGTGGTGGTGACGACACAAGTGAAAGCAGATTTGTGTTTTTAGGTTTAGTTTGAGACAATTAGATTTGGCACAAGTAGGTTTGGGGTGCAATGGATCCAATCGGGCTCCAATTGTAATTTGGATTTCATTTGGGCTCGAATTAGATATTTTTGTAATTGGATTTTTATTTTGGGGTTTTAATTTAATATTAAATTTTAAATCAATTCAAATTTAAAGCAAATTTAAATTTAAAAATAAATTTAAATTTAAGATAAATTTAAATTTAAAAATAAATTTAAAACCAATTTAAACCTAATTTAAAATCAAAAACTTGATCCAAAATTTGGGCCCGATTAAAATTGAGCTTTAACAATTGTAATCAATGATAAAGTGATATTATCATATTTATATTTTACATACGTATTGAGGGATTCAAAATTACCCACATACAGAGTAAAAAGGTAGGGCAGATGAGATATGAAAAAATGACAAGTCCGTGGGAAAGTTTTAAGACCATATAACTGTCTGTGCTGAAAGCAATTACCATCACAACCGTTGCATAGTCAAGTAGCCCAGAAACAGAAGGAGTTCAGTATAAAATTGTTTGACGCCAAAAATTAAATATTGATAATAGATTATCTATAACCCCAAAAATTAAATATTGATAATAGATTATCTATAGCCCAGAAAAAGCTATTGCATTTGTTACAACAAATGCTTTAAAGGCTGCCTTATGAATTAGAAAAGGAGTGCCCTGCTCTAACCCTTTTTTACCCTTCAAACCACCGAGAACAGTTATTACTGCTGCGAATGCGACGGTGGCTATGAGTGTTGCCACCACTAAATGAGCATTTCTTGTCTTCTCCAAGCTTTCTATAAAATTATTTCGTATGGTAAAGTGACAAATTGGTTCCTCCATCACTTTATAGTATGTTATTTATATATATATTATGTAATTTAAAACACATAAAAAGATAAATCTATACGAAATATATAGCTCAATTCTAATGTAAACATTAAAATAATATTAAAATGATTATATAAAAAAATTTAATAAAAAAATATAAAATTATTATATATTAAAATAATATAATATAAATATTTTTAAAAAAAAATTAGAAAATAATATGACCAGATTTAAAATGAGATTGGGGTAGTATTTTAAAAATATGGATCTGTTTAGATAAAATTTTAAACCCCAATTTTGGGTCAGGCCAAGCTTGGGTAAGTACAAAACATATTAATATCATGCTTAGATCTGGCTCGAACCCGATCGGGCTCAACCCATGAGCACTTGGGTAAGTACAAAACATATTAATATCATCATGCTTAGATCTGACTCGAACCCGATCGGCCCAACCCATGAGCACTTCTATCTATATCTAATTTTTTAAAATTATAAACAACCCTCTTTTCTTCTCTTACAAATTTTAATCATTTTGTTTTTTTTCATAAGTTAATATTTTTTATTTTTGTGCAATCAATTTAAAAAAAAAAGTAGTATTTCTGTGTAATTTTTTGTATGTCATTGACACATAATTTTGATAATTATTTTACTTTAACTCATAACCCAAAATCTCGAACCCTAAACTTAAAACCTTGAACCCCAAATCTCGAAGTTCTGAGTTTGAGTTCGGGATTTAAGGTTTAAGGTTTGAGTTTAGATTTAGGGTTCAATGGTTTGGATTTAAGATTCAATGGTTCGGGGGAATGAGTTTGAGGATTAAGGTTTATGTTTAAGATTTAAGGGTTTGGGGTTTTATATTTTAGGGGTAGGATTCAGAATTTTAGATTTAAGATTTAGTGTTTGGATTTGAGGGCTAGAATAAAAAATTATCAAAATCATGTGTCAATGACATAAAAAATTATTGAAATATCATTAAATAATTTCAAAGGTTCCATGAATAATATAGTGGCAAGAATCCATAAAATAATTTCTCATTGAATGAGTTTGAGTTTTGAATCATTCTCATGTAAATTATTTCCTTAAATTATTTGACGTTTATACCTTTTGTAGACACCGAGCTTTGTCCAGGATCCCTAAGTAACAAGAATTCGAGTTTTAATTTGTGGATATGGGATCCAATTTTTGTTAATATTTATTAGTTTTCTATTGAATTTAATTTCACAATTTTAAAAATCGAATGTTTCTGAACTTTGGGCTAATATTTGGTTTGGGCCTAAATGCTTTTTTATTTGTTGGGTTGTGGGCCCTTTTACTTTAAAATTTATAATTTTCTCTTTTAACATATATATATATATATATATATATGTATATTAAAATTTCATGTGATAGTTTGATGATTAAGAGTGTACAGCGTCTTAAGTATGATTTGGATTCGAGTCGCATTAATCGCATTTATTATTTGGATTTTGCCCTATTATTGTAATTCACCAGTATATAAATACCACATCCGACCATTGTGACTAATTCAATATATATTATATCAAACAAAGGTTTTGTCAATTAATCCGATTCCATTGAAGAAACACTCATTTTCATTTTTAGAAACAGAAATATAACCTCCATTTTTATTTTTTTAAAATAGGTTCATCTTGTATAGCAAAAAGTGTATATTTGTATTTTCCCTTTGGTCCCCTTAGTCATCATGGTCGGCCCCTGAAGTTTGAAAATGCTACATCTTCATTCTTATCTTTGTTTTGCCATTAAAATATCGATTCACCCATTTAATATATTTATTTTTAATTTATCAAAAATTTGGATCATAATTAAATACCAATATATGAATTTTAATTTACGAATGTAAACAACACAGATTTAATAAAATGTCAATTTTAAACGTAACGTGGGTACTAAAACTTTCCTTTTGTGTAATCAACTCTCAAACTTAACTCAAAACTATCTTTTTTTTTAAAAAAATTTAAATTTTTTCTTACTAGAACAACATTGTAATCAATGATAAAGTAATATTATCATATTTATATTTTACTTATGTAATGAGGAAGCCAAAATTAACACCATACAAAGTAAAAAGGCAAGACATATTTCAAATGAAAAAGGGGCAAGTATGTTGGAAGATTTTAAGATCACATAACTGCCTGTGCTGAAAGCAATCATCATCGCCAACGTTGCATAGCCAAGGATCGCAGAAACAGCTCGAGTTCGATATGAAAGCGTATGACGAAAAAAATAAAACCCTGATAATAGATTATCCAAAACCCCAAAGTGAGCGGTGAGGGCAGAAACAGAGAAAAGAAAAGCCAATGCATTTGTCACAACAAATGCTTTAAAGGCTGCCTCATCAATCAAAAAGGGAGTTCCTTGCTCTGGTCCTTTTTCACTCTTCAAGCCACCAGGAACAGTTATTGCCGCTGTGAATGCGACGGTGGCTATAAGTGCTGCCACTACTAAATGAGCATCTCTTGTCTTCTCCAAATTTTCTGTAGAAATATTTTGTATGGGAAAACGATGAACTGGTACCCCCGCCACTTGATCGTTCTGAATTTCTTCCAAGAATTCTTTGATTTGCTCCTGCCATGCCACCAACATTAGCCAATTGTATTGTGAGTTTATTAAATATGTTAATTCAAAACTTAAATATTAATAAAACCATAGACATGGAACTGCCATATATATATATATATATACCTGTTTATGATCATGTTTCTCAAATAGAAGTGCATTATAAACTTCTTGAGGTGTCATTCCAAAGGCACCTTCCAACCTCCTTAGATTTCTGAATGATGCATATAAGTTCTCACTACGACCACGATTGATAAAATAATGCCCAAATGAGGTGGAAGAGAATCTAAAAGCCAGATAATGAAGTAAATTGAAACCTTTGTTGTCCACTTTTTCACAACAATCTGGACATAAAGAGAGAATCCTTCTTACTATCCCAAAATTACCCTGCCTGGCTGCCATAAGAACGGGTGTCATCCCCCTCTTTTTATCACCTATATAGGCAGCTGAGACATCCCATTTTAACAGTACTTCCACAACAGAATTGCAACCTAAGTGTGCAGCATAATGAAGAGGGGTGTGTCCATCTTCATCTCTTTCCTTTGTCAAATTCCCCTTCTTCTTTAATATTACACTTATTGCCTCTAAATCCAAGCAAAAAAAATGTCAATAGACCTATTCATTATTTATTTCAAAATTAAAAAAAAAAAAAATGGAACTAACTCAACAACATACCTGCATCTCCAGCCATAGCTGCTGCATGCAAAGCTGTTCTACCATGGGGGCCGCCATGACCAGCTGATTTCCATTTATCTAATAACAGAGTCAACAAGCGCCCAGATCCTCTCCTCCTAGTTCCTCCCCTCCTAGCTGCTATGTAAAGTGGAGTCTCCTGTTTTTTGTTGTCAGAATACGGAAAATCAGGGTCTTCAAACTCCAACAATGCTTTCACCACTTCAACGTTGCCACACGCTGCTGCTTCATGTAATGCCGTGTTGGATTCCTTATCCCTAATCCTCAGCATCTCTCTGACTGCATTTTCTTGATCCGGTCCCAGCTGCTCTAAATCTCCATCTCTAGCATTTGCGCAAGACCTGATTAGAAGTTTCACAATAGCGGAATGTCCATGCCATGCTGCAACGTGCAAGGGAGTTTGACCTTTAGCATTCGTTTGGAGTAGCAGTGACGGACACCTGCCAAGAATTTGTTCGATAAAATTTGATCTTTTTTTACTGTTTCTTTTATTAATGTAAAACTCAAAAAACGAACGGAAGATTAAATATACTGAGGGCGTGTCCATGCTCCAGAGAAATCCGGTATTAAACGAGACATAATACTCGGGGGTTGCCAAGTTAAGATGGAGCAGGGTGTCATGGTTTGGGGTCTTTAGCGACTCAAGTTGAAGCTCTGGGTGATTATTGAATACTTCAATGTTGCCTTCTGCTGCTGCCTTATACAGCCAAGCATCCATGTGAGTGATGTTCTCTTCAGGCTCCTCATGTGCCATTTTTGTTGATCTATTTCTTCCTGTATAACACCAAACAAAACTGAATCAATTAGCTTGATACATTCCAAGCTCAAGAAAAAAATATTGCAAATCCAGAAATTTACCAAATGCCTTACCTGTTAGTTACTTGCTTGCAAATCCTGCATTCAAGTCACCTACAAATGACAAGTATATATAGTTGAACACTTCAGTGATAGTAATATGTAGGGTTAGAAGTGAGGTCAATGCAGTAGGAGTTTTTTATGGTGAAATTTGGGTTTAAGGAAACTGCAGAGAAGGAGAAGAATTGAAGACATTTGTTAAAGATGATTAAAATACTAAATTGTTGAGAAGTATCTAATTGCAATTCAATTAGGCGACAATGGAGTTAGAGCATTAAAAAGAATTGCAATTTAATTGAATGAATTCTTGACTCACTCAGAATAGTTTACTGATACATAAGATGGAAATATATATAAATTTAAATAAAAAAAATTAAGTTGTTATAAATAGATTTATCTAATCAATCTATTTCAAAGGTTAGGTAATTGACAATGAGTGACCAACCAAAGTCAAGTCGCCAGCAAAAAGATTTTATTACTTAATTTTCATTTAGCTTTTATTATTTACATTTTTTTTTTATCAATTTGACTCTTATTCTTTTCTTTAGTTAAATTTATCCTCAATTTCTTAAAAAAAAAAAATCAAATTACTTTTATTAAACAAAAATATTGACTAAAACGTTAAGAGTCAATGTCCTTTGTGGGTACAAATGTTTTCTTATTTGTTCATATGTTTAATAAATATTGAGCTATGGGCCCATTCACTTCAAAATTTATAACTTTTCTCTTTTATATATGATAAAATTAAAATGGAAAATCTCAAGAAAGGCCCCTGAATTTTGAAAATACTATATCTTGATCCTTATCTTTGTTTTGTTATTAAAAAATTGATCCACTCATTAAATACTGATATATGAATTTTGATTTATGAATTGTAGACAACAAATATTTAACAAGATACCAATTTTAGGACTCGTGAGGATATTAAAACATTCCTTTCGTATAACCAACTCACAAAATTTTTATTTGGATTTCTATCGTAAACCCAAAATTATCCTTTTAAAAAGATTTTTCAAATTAGTTACAATATCTTTATTATTCTTTGATATTTGATAAATCTTAATTTACATAAATTGTAATTCTTTTTTTTTTTTTTACCTTTTTTGAAATTGTATGTTTATCGACTAATAACAGTATATTGAGTTCAATTAAATGGAGATTGTTAACACTGATAAGTTAGTGTGGAGTATGTCTCAAATTTTGATCAAATTAAGACACAAATAGAGAGTGATGTCATGACGATGAAACAAGGGAGAAACAGAAATGACGTCACGATGACATGATAGGGGATGTCGCGAGGTGGTGATGTGTTAAACCACCTCCAAAACCAGATTACCAATAAGCTTTAAAGAGATGATTTTTAGATAAACCAGATCTTGCCACTGAGCTGGCCAAGCTGTTCTTTTGGCGACTCGTGACCACAAACTTAACCTCCTCGAAAAGCCGAGTTCCTCCTTCAATATCCGCAAAAGCGTCTCTCAGTGACCAAGGTCTTAATCTGTTCAATTTCAGCCAATCTAAGACACAACTCTGCTCAAACTCAACAATCAAAGGAACATTCACCTTACGCATTTCTCCATTATACATCTCCAAAGCAGTTTTGATTGCCTTGACAGTCGAATACTCCACTCCGCCCAACTCACTTTTACCATAAAACAAAGCCAAAATAACCCCTTTCTCATCCCTCAACACGCCTCCACAACTTGCAACCTCCTCAACTACAATACCAGCCATGTTAAACTTCACCCAACCAGCTGGGGGAAGATCCCACACACAATTCCCGCTCTTCCCCATATTTCTGAACACCCCACGCCCCCTTGGCCAAACCCACCAGTCGCCCTCCACAAGGGATCTGTCATCATAGACTGACTTAGCCCACATAAAGGATCTCATAGATTGTGGATGGGTTTACGACAAGGGGATCCCCTTGGCCAAACCCTAGATTTTCTTTTCACCCTTACAACAAAGAAAATCCTAAGACCAACATATTTTCAACAAAACAAACGGTAAATTTGATCAAAGTTTTTATTTGTGTTTTTCTTTAAAGAGAAAATTGAGTATTCCTTTATTTATAATTTTCTTTAAAGAGAAAACTGAATATTATTCTTATTTTTAAAATTTTGAAAAATCGAGATTGAATTGATATAATGCGTGTAATCAAGGGTTAAATTTGTTTTTTTAGAATTAGAATTAAATTAATTGAATTTTTAGAATAATGAGCACTTATATATTGACACTATTACATAATTTCTCGAGGAAAATAACTTGGTGACAAATTGATAATTACATAATTTCTCGAGGAAAATAACTTGGTGACAAATTGATAATGACAAATAGAATAGATCACAATTATACATTTATAGAAATAATTTAATTATAGTATAATTTAAACCGTCACAACTATTATCATAATAGTGACCAATTTCTATGTTATCACTACAACTATTTTGGTATAATTAGGGCCAAAAAAAATTTTGTCGCAAATAATAATTTGTGATGAAATTATTTATTATCTCTACAACATCTTCACGAAACTTAAATAGGAACTTTTTTTTCTCTAGATCTTAGATTTGAACACCTCCCAAAGGATGTCATAGATCTGTTAAAGTATTTTAATAAATAAATAATATATAAAATTATTAAATATTAAATTAAAAACAATAAAAATATATAATTTTTTTAAAATTTTTTAAAATAATATAAGTAGATCTAAAATGAATTTAGATTAATCATTTATAAATATTAATAAATTTAAACAAAATTTTAAATTTCATAGTTTAAATCGAACAACAAATCTAATATATACTAATTCATTGATTAAGCTTTGAATTGTGTTTTTCAAACAAATTCACTTACTCGCATCAAATCAATACAATTAAGTTGTAATGTAAAACATAATTACTAAAGAAGTTAAAATAAAGTAAAATCAACACAAACAATACAACCATAAATTCTAAAAACATTAAAAGAAGGCACAAACAAAAACAATTTCAATCTAAAAACCAAGTTTACACCAACGAAAATGAAGATGGTAAAAAAATATTCACAAAGTTTATCGAGATCCACTCAAGAATTAACATCCATTTGCGGCAAAACAGAGAAACGAAAATAAAGGCAGGGCCGACCAAACATGATGCTATGGCAAGTCCATGAGAAGGTTTTAACATAACATAACTGCCTGTGCTGAAAGCAATCACCATCGCAATCAATGCACAATTAAGGAGATTCAGAGCGGCCAACTGTGCCAAATGTATTTTGTGTCGTTGATTTGGATTTAAGAAATATATCATCCTAAGGTGAAGGGAGAGGGTTGAAAGAGAGAGAATAAAGGCCAGTGCATTCGATATGATAAATGCTTTAAAGGCTGCCTCATGAATCAGAAAAGGAGTGCCCTCCTCCGATCCTTTTTCGCTCCTGAAACCACCCGGGACGGTTATCGCCGCCGCGAATGTGATGGTGGCTATAAGTCCTGCCACTACTGAATGACCCTCTCTTTTTTTCTCCAAATATTCTGTAGAGTCATAGATAGTTGACGAGCGAAAGGGACGAACTGGTTCCTCCGCTACTTGATCATTCTCAATCTCTTGCAACAATTCATCGATTTGCTCCTATCTCGCCAACCACATTAACCGATTGTATTGTAGGTTTATTAAAGATGTTAATTCAGAACTTGAATATTAATAAAGCCATGGAAATGCAATATATATAGATATACACACACCTGTTTATGATGATGTTTCCAACATTGAAGTGCATTATAAACTTCTTGAGGTGTCATTCCAAAGGCACCTTCCAACTTCATTAGATTTCTCAGGGATCCATATACAATCTCAACATCACCCGACTTGAAAAGAGAAAGCGCTAATGGATTGGAATAGCCTCTAAAAACCAGATAATGAAGTAAATTCAAACCTTGGTTGTCCACTTTTTCACAACAATCTGGACACAAAGAGAGAATCTTTGAAACTGTTCCACCATTACCTTGCCTGGCTGCCATAAGAAGGGGTGTCATCCCCCTCTTTGTATCACCTATGTAGGCAGATGATACATCCCATTTTAACAGTTCTTCCACAACTGAGAATCTACCACCTAAGTGTGCAGCATAATGAAGAGGGGTGCGTCCATCTTCATCTCTTTCCTTTGTCAAATTCCCCTTCTTCTCTAACATTATCCTTATTACCTCTAAATCCAAGTAAAAAAAAAAATGTCAATAGACCTGTTCTTTATTTATTTCAAAATTTTAAAAAAATGGAACTAACTCAACAACATACCTGCATCTCCAGCCATAGCTGCCGCATGCAAAGCTGTTCTACCGTGGGGGCCCCCATGAGCTGTTGATTTCGATTTATCTAGTAGTACCCTCAGCACGCCCCCGGCTCCTCTCTTAGCTGCTATGTAAAGTGGAGTCTCCTTTTTTTCGTTGGCAGAATACGGAAAATCAGGGTCTTCAAACTCCAACAATGCTTTCACCACTTCAACATTGCCACCCCCTGCTGCTTCGTGTAAAGCCGTGTTGGATTCATGATCGGTAATCCTCAGCATCTCCCTCACTGCACTTACTCGATCCATTCCTAGCTCTAAATCTCCATCTCTAGCTTTTGCGCAAGACTTGATTAGAAGTTTCACAATAGCAGAATGTCCATACCTTGCTGCTACGTGCAATGGAGTTTGACTTATAGCGTTCGTTTGGAGTAGCAGTGACGGACACTTGGTGAGAATTTTTTCAATAAAATCTGATCTCTTTTTTCTTTTTATCGTAGTAATGAAAATATTCAAAACCCGATAGAATGATACATAGTTTGAGGAGAGCAAAATGAAAATTGAGAGACGTCTGTTAAAAGGCCAGACAGGGTTCTCCTGGGTTGCCAAGTTAAGATGGAGCAGGGTGTCATGGTTTGGGGTCTTTAGCGACTCAAGTTGAAGCTCTGGGTGATTATTGAATACTTCAATGTTGCCTTCTGCTGCTGCCTTATACAGCCAAGCATCCATGTGAGTGATGTTCTCTTCAGGCTCCTCATGTGCCATTTTTGTTGATCTATTTCTTCCTGTATAACACCAAACAAAACTGAATCAATTAGCTTGATACATTCCAAGCTCAAGAAAAAAATATTGCAAATCCAGAAATTTACCAAATGCCTTACCTGTTAGTTACTTGCTTGCAAATCCTGCATTCAAGTCACCTACAAATGACAAGTATATATAGTTGAACACTTCAGTGATAGTAATATGTAGGGTTAGAAGTGAGGTCAATGCAGTAGGAGTTTTTTATGGTGAAATTTGGGTTTAAGGAAACTGCAGAGAAGGAGAAGAATTGAAGACATTTGTTAAAGATGATTAAAATACTAAATTGTTGAGAAGTATCTAATTGCAATTCAATTAGGCGACAATGGAGTTAGAGCATTAAAAAGAATTGCAATTTAATTGAATGAATTCTTGACTCACTCAGAATAGTTTACTGATACATAAGATGGAAATATATATAAATTTAAATAAAAAAAATTAAGTTGTTATAAATAGATTTATCTAATCAATCTATTTCAAAGGTTAGGTAATTGACAATGAGTGACCAACCAAAGTCAAGTCGCCAGCAAAAAGATTTTATTACTTAATTTTCATTTAGCTTTTATTATTTACATTTTTTTTTTATCAATTTGACTCTTATTCTTTTCTTTAGTTAAATTTATCCTCAATTTCTTAAAAAAAAAAAATCAAATTACTTTTATTAAACAAAAATATTGACTAAAACGTTAAGAGTCAATGTCCTTTGTGGGTACAAATGTTTTCTTATTTGTTCATATGTTTAATAAATATTGAGCTATGGGCCCATTCACTTCAAAATTTATAACTTTTCTCTTTTATATATGATAAAATTAAAATGGAAAATCTCAAGAAAGGCCCCTGAATTTTGAAAATACTATATCTTGATCCTTATCTTTGTTTTGTTATTAAAAAATTGATCCACTCATTAAATACTGATATATGAATTTTGATTTATGAATTGTAGACAACAAATATTTAACAAGATACCAATTTTAGGACTCGTGAGGATATTAAAACATTCCTTTCGTATAACCAACTCACAAAATTTTTATTTGGATTTCTATCGTAAACCCAAAATTATCCTTTTAAAAAGATTTTTCAAATTAGTTACAATATCTTTATTATTCTTTGATATTTGATAAATCTTAATTTACATAAATTGTAATTCTTTTTTTTTTTTTACCTTTTTTGAAATTGTATGTTTATCGACTAATAACAGTATATTGAGTTCAATTAAATGGAGATTGTTAACACTGATAAGTTAGTGTGGAGTATGTCTCAAATTTTGATCAAATTAAGACACAAATAGAGAGTGATGTCATGACGATGAAACAAGGGAGAAACAGAAATGACGTCACGATGACATGATAGGGGATGTCGCGAGGTGGTGATGTGTTAAACCACCTCCAAAACCAGATTACCAATAAGCTTTAAAGAGATGATTTTTAGATAAACCAGATCTTGCCACTGAGCTGGCCAAGCTGTTCTTTTGGCGACTCGTGACCACAAACTTAACCTCCTCGAAAAGCCGAGTTCCTCCTTCAATATCCGCAAAAGCGTCTCTCAGTGACCAAGGTCTTAATCTGTTCAATTTCAGCCAATCTAAGACACAACTCTGCTCAAACTCAACAATCAAAGGAACATTCACCTTACGCATTTCTCCATTATACATCTCCAAAGCAGTTTTGATTGCCTTGACAGTCGAATACTCCACTCCGCCCAACTCACTTTTACCATAAAACAAAGCCAAAATAACCCCTTTCTCATCCCTCAACACGCCTCCACAACTTGCAACCTCCTCAACTACAATACCAGCCATGTTAAACTTCACCCAACCAGCTGGGGGAAGATCCCACACACAATTCCCGCTCTTCCCCATATTTCTGAACACCCCACGCCCCCTTGGCCAAACCCACCAGTCGCCCTCCACAAGGGATCTGTCATCATAGACTGACTTAGCCCACATAAAGGATCTCATAGATTGTGGATGGGTTTACGACAAGGGGATCCCCTTGGCCAAACCCTAGATTTTCTTTTCACCCTTACAACAAAGAAAATCCTAAGACCAACATATTTTCAACAAAACAAACGGTAAATTTGATCAAAGTTTTTATTTGTGTTTTTCTTTAAAGAGAAAATTGAGTATTCCTTTATTTATAATTTTCTTTAAAGAGAAAACTGAATATTATTCTTATTTTTAAAATTTTGAAAAATCGAGATTGAATTGATATAATGCGTGTAATCAAGGGTTAAATTTGTTTTTTTAGAATTAGAATTAAATTAATTGAATTTTTAGAATAATGAGCACTTATATATTGACACTATTACATAATTTCTCGAGGAAAATAACTTGGTGACAAATTGATAATTACATAATTTCTCGAGGAAAATAACTTGGTGACAAATTGATAATGACAAATAGAATAGATCACAATTATACATTTATAGAAATAATTTAATTATAGTATAATTTAAACCGTCACAACTATTATCATAATAGTGACCAATTTCTATGTTATCACTACAACTATTTTGGTATAATTAGGGCCAAAAAAAATTTTGTCGCAAATAATAATTTGTGATGAAATTATTTATTATCTCTACAACATCTTCACGAAACTTAAATAGGAACTTTTTTTTCTCTAGATCTTAGATTTGAACACCTCCCAAAGGATGTCATAGATCTGTTAAAGTATTTTAATAAATAAATAATATATAAAATTATTAAATATTAAATTAAAAACAATAAAAATATATAATTTTTTTAAAATTTTTTAAAATAATATAAGTAGATCTAAAATGAATTTAGATTAATCATTTATAAATATTAATAAATTTAAACAAAATTTTAAATTTCATAGTTTAAATCGAACAACAAATCTAATATATACTAATTCATTGATTAAGCTTTGAATTGTGTTTTTCAAACAAATTCACTTACTCGCATCAAATCAATACAATTAAGTTGTAATGTAAAACATAATTACTAAAGAAGTTAAAATAAAGTAAAATCAACACAAACAATACAACCATAAATTCTAAAAACATTAAAAGAAGGCACAAACAAAAACAATTTCAATCTAAAAACCAAGTTTACACCAACGAAAATGAAGATGGTAAAAAAATATTCACAAAGTTTATCGAGATCCACTCAAGAATTAACATCCATTTGCGGCAAAACAGAGAAACGAAAATAAAGGCAGGGCCGACCAAACATGATGCTATGGCAAGTCCATGAGAAGGTTTTAACATAACATAACTGCCTGTGCTGAAAGCAATCACCATCGCAATCAATGCACAATTAAGGAGATTCAGAGCGGCCAACTGTGCCAAATGTATTTTGTGTCGTTGATTTGGATTTAAGAAATATATCATCCTAAGGTGAAGGGAGAGGGTTGAAAGAAAGAGAATAAAGGCCAGTGCATTCGATATGATAAATGCTTTAAAGGCTGCCTCATGAATCAGAAAAGGAGTGCCCTCCTCCGATCCTTTTTCGCTCCTGAAACCACCCGGGACGGTTATCGCCGCTGCGAATGTGATGGTGGCTATAAGTCCTGCCACTACTGAATGACCCTCTCTTTTTCTCTCCAAATATTCTGTAGAGTCATAGATAGTTGACGAGCGAAAGGGACGAACTGGTTCCTCCGCTACTTGATCATTCTCAATCTCTTGCAACAATTCATCGATTTGCTCCTATCTCGCCAACCACATTAACCGATTGTATTGTAGGTTTATTAAAGATGTTAATTCAGAACTTGAATATTAATAAAGCCATGGAAATGCAATATATATAGATATACACACACCTGTTTATGATGATGTTTCCAACATTGAAGTGCATTATAAACTTCTTGAGGTGTCATTCCAAAGGCACCTTCCAACTTCATTAGATTTCTCAGGGATCCATATACAATCTCAACATCACCCGACTTGAAAAGAGAAAGCGCTAATGGATTGGAATAGCCTCTAAAAACCAGATAATGAAGTAAATTCAAACCTTGGTTGTCCACTTTTTCACAACAATCTGGACACAAAGAGAGAATCTTTGAAACTGTTCCACCATTACCTTGCCTGGCTGCCATAAGAAGGGGTGTCATCCCCCTCTTTGTATCACCTATGTAGGCAGATGATACATCCCATTTTAACAGTTCTTCCACAACTGAGAATCTACCACCTAAGTGTGCAGCATAATGAAGAGGGGTGCGTCCATCTTCATCTCTTTCCTTTGTCAAATTCCCCTTCTTCTCTAACATTATCCTTATTACCTCTAAATCCAAGTAAAAAAAAAAATGTCAATAGACCTGTTCTTTATTTATTTCAAAATTTTAAAAAAATGGAACTAACTCAACAACATACCTGCATCTCCAGCCATAGCTGCCGCATGCAAAGCTGTTCTACCGTGGGGGCCCCCATGAGCTGTTGATTTCGATTTATCTAGTAGTACCCTCAGCACGCCCCCGGCTCCTCTCTTAGCTGCTATGTAAAGTGGAGTCTCCTTTTTTTCGTTGGCAGAATACGGAAAATCAGGGTCTTCAAACTCCAACAATGCTTTCACCACTTCAACATTGCCACCCCCTGCTGCTTCGTGTTAAGCCGTGTTGGATTCATGATCGGTAATCCTCAGCATCTCCCTCACTGCACTTACTCGATCCATTCCTAGCTCTAAATCTCCATCTCTAGCTTTTGCGCAAGACTTGATTAGAAGTTTCACAATAGCAGAATCACCATACCTTGCTGCTACGTGCAATGGAGTTTGACCTATAGCGTTCGTTTGGAGTAACAGTGAAGGAAAAGAGAATGACTTAATTAAAAGCCAAATAATAAAGTAAATTAAAACCTCTTTTTTCTAATTTTTCACAACAATCTGGACATATTTAATATATTTATTTTTAATTTTTAAAAATTTGGACTTTAATTAAATACCAAATTTTAATTTATAACATATTTAACAATGTATCAATTTTGAGCATCTTGGGGTTATTAAAATTTTCTTTTCGCAAAATCAACTCTTGAACCTAAATATTTATTTTTAAATATTTATCGTAGACTCAAAATTACCTTTTTAAAAAATTAAAATTTTCTTTTTAAAGTGTGATTTTATAGGTGTTTGATAACACCTAGCAAAAAACAATTGGTGGGGAACCTAAAATTCTCATATTTTTCAATAATTCGTCAAACTAATTTTTAATTATAACGAAAAATTAGTTGCAACATCTTTATTATTTTTTTATATTTAATAAATATTACTTTACACCAATTTTGAGTATTTTTAATCATTTTTGAAACTGTGTATCTATCAACTAATAACTTTATATTAATTTCAATTAAATGGAGATTGTTAATACTGATGAGTTAGATATATCTATTAAAAAAAACTTAAAATAATATTTTTTAAAAGAGGTAACATTGACACTAGAATTGGAAGAATATTAATCCATGATAAAGTAATATTATCATATTTATATGTTACATATGATGTAAGCAATGGCAAATTCAGGAGGGCTAGAGAGGTCTTTAACCCCTAAAAATGAAAAATTTTTATTTAGATTTTTTAAAATTTTAAATTTGTAATGGTAAAATTTTACTTTGGAGTTATTTATTAAAAAGTCTTTTATTTTTATTTTTATTTACGGAAATGGATCATATTGTAAATTATTTACTAGAATGAGCTAATTTTGAAAAAATGCACCTATGTGGACGCCATGTCAGGGGGAATTCAGGAAAAACGCTTCCACGTAGGAGCATTTTTACCAAAAATAGCTTTCACGTGAAATCGCTTTTCTCCATATTTTCAAAGAGTGAATTTTACAATTTTAACCCTCAAATTTTAAGGAGTTTTCAATATCTTTTTAGCGGGAAATTTGCAATTTTGGGTTTAAGATGTTTTTGTTTTAATTAGTTTTAAGATTTTTTAAATTAGAGTTTTGGTATTTTAAATAAGGGTTTAGGGTATTTTAAATTAATAGTTATAGAAATTTGCATGATTTTAAAAAATTAATGGAATTATAATTTTTGAAAATGAATTAAAAAATGGTATTTTAAAAAATAGAATTGAATGATCTTATTTTTTTCAATTTTTTTTTTTGTTTCTTCCACTTATAAAGTTAAAAATAGAAATATATCAACTAGAATTTATGGAAAATATTTAATTATTTTCTATTCTTCTGAACTTCTTCAATTTCTCTTGCTGCAATTTATGCAACTAGAGAATGAAATTTGGGTCATTTATAGTCATTTTTGTATAATTCTTCAGGTCGTGAGGGTTGAAATTTGTAGGGAAAAATGCTTCAAGCAAAAGTACAGTGCATCCTGCTTAGAGCGTTTTTCCCATACAAATTTCAACCTCCACGATTAGATATCAGATTTTTCGAGAATCCCAAGTTATCCTTTCAGAGCCATCTTCTCAATTTATTTTTCAAAATCCAACTAGCAACATTTTCTGTACTACCTCCAACATGACATCTTACATAGAGCATTTAAAAAAAAAAACAAAATTCATCTCATCAAAATAATTTTTTCAGAACACATCATGTCAATTTTATTTTT
>JBBHDX010000868.1:81100-149378 GCA_039519145.1 Kokia cookei
TTAAATAAAATTCTTCTTCTTTGTCTTTTATTCCATATTAGTTATATTTTTGTTATTCTTTGTGTGATAACAATTGTTGAGTTGGCTTAACTGTTAGAAAATTGTACGGGAAAGGAGTTTTCAATTTTTCCTTTCTAGAGTTGAGTGGTTATGCCCTCAAGAGGCATCCCTTTTAATTTTGGAAAATTCTTACCTCCATTACTTCAAATGAATCACAAATGATTACTCCATTAACACTGTAAATACTCTTCAATTTTGGTAGATTCCACAGTAAAAATAGCCTTAACTGTGGTAGATGAAATTCCATGATAACCTTTCCTTTTTGAACCCATTCAAGTTCTAATGCTATTATTTCCTCTAGCTTGTTACACTCCGTTACGCCAAGCTCTTGTAAATTTAGTGGCATGCAATTTGGAGAGAACAATTTCTTTTTCATGTTTCTACAATTCTATATGTCAAGAAATTTAAGAGAGGGAAACATGCTAATTAAGATTAGGATAAACTTGGAGAAAAGCAGATATCCTTCACTACAATTGAGATTGCACTCCTTAATGTTTAACTCCCCAACATGTGGAAGTGTAATTTAATTGGTATAAATATTACAACCACATAACTTAATATACTGGATCAGTGCCAACGGCCTCTAGCACTAATGATTTTGAAAAATTATCATGACAAATTTTGACAATAAATATGTTTGGGTTATGATCTACTTCGTTGATTGTGATACTTGCCAGCCCATCCGTGTGAATTATGTCATACTTATCTTATGTTATGGGGTAATCGATTGTATAGATTTGATTATGTTAGCAAGACCATACTCATAAAGTATGCGAATTTGTATTGATTTTGTATGAGTTGAGAGCATTTATTCTGTTCTGTAAAAAATGTGTATTTTTTTTTTTTTTGTCAATTAAGGAATGTGTATTTAGAGTGCATTATTATGTGATAATAAAGTGTGTAACTTGATTAAAAGTCATAAGTTTACATTTCTTGTACCGGAAGCTATTGGAATTAATTTTAACACAGCTTCTAGCACGATTTATTTTTACCTTCAAATATCAATTTAGACCCAACAAAATTCATTTTTACTATATAAACAACATTAATCAAATAAATTAAAGTTGTTCAATCTTTATTCACATTATAAAAGTAAAACTTAATCAAATTCAACTCTAATAAAATTTAAAATTAAAATTTTCACCGTTTCTACATCTTAGGCTGAACTCAATTACATCCTTAATTAACTTGGATTCAGTTTAACTCGAAACAATCACACCTTAACCGCTAGGATGCTACACGTTTGCCGCACACTAACGCGCAATCTGTTGCTTCCAACTTCGAAATAGGTTAAATACGATCCTACAATTGTTCAGTCATAACATAAATTTATGTAAAGCTCCACCACTAAAAACATGAATTCACATAATATTTTCCATGAAAGAAATTATAATCATGTTTCGGCTAGGAACAAGTAAAAGTTTCAGTTGGTTTTTCCACGATTCCAGAGTGAGGAATTTCTATTCCACTCAACTTGTACAAAATTTAGAATACAAATAGCAATTAGAAGTAATTGAAAAAAACCATCATTGGAGTTAATGTAAATTCAACACTACCAGCAAGGCCTCAACAAGGGCTCTAAAATAGACTTGGCATTCGGATGATCCCATTCCACTGATTCCCACCACTCTTCTGGCTTTATCCAAATAAGAGGAGAGAGACGGCCAGCTGGTTGAAGTCTAATATTCTCAAGTTGGGAAAGATTAAGAGGCATCCTTTTTAATTTGGGACAATTTCTTACCTCAATTATTTCAAGTGAATCACAAACGATTACTCCATTAACATCGCAAATGCTGTTCAATTTCGGTAGATTCCACAGTGAAAATAGCCTTAACTTTGGTAGATGAAATTCCATGGTAGCCTTTCCTCTTTGATCCCATTCAAGTTCTAATGCAATTATTTCCTCTAGCTTGTTACACTCCGATATGCTAAGCTCTTGTAAATTTAGTGGCATGCAATTTGGAGAGAACACTTTTTTCATGTTTTTACAATTATATATATCAAGAAATTTAAGAGAGGAGAATGTGCTAAGTGAGATTAGGATAAACCTGGAGAAAAGCGGATATCCTTCACTACAATTTAGGTCGCACTCCTTAATGTATAACTCCTCAACAAGTGGAAGAATAATCTGATCGGTATAGATATTACAACCACATAACTCAATGTACTTTCTTGTATTAATTTGTTCCACCCATCCTCTCTCACCCACGCGGATGATGTATTCAAGAGGTTCTTCTCGACCATGTAAAGCTTGGACATACGCATTGAAGTTGTGCAAGTCGTAAAACCTCCCTTTAAGAATTTCCAGTTTCTTCAATCCACCAACCTCTTCTCCACTTATCAATGTTTCACCAACAATCAAGTCTTGAAGGCAAGAAAGTTTTGATAATGCCTGATCAGGAATCTCATGTAGGTTTCCAATTCCATTCAAATTCAGGTAATTGAGTTGCAACAAGTTTTTCACCCCACAAGGGATTTCCTTGATATTTGTTGCTTCAAGATTCAACTCCTTCAAGATTTTAAGTTTTGACAATGATGGCACCTTCTCTAAACTTCGACAATGACGAAGCAATAGTGCAGTGAGGTTCTTCAAATTAGCAATGGAATCTGGGAGACCCTTGATAGGATTTGCAGAAAGATCAAGAATCTTGAGTCTATGCATATGCTTGAAGAAGCCTTCTGGAATGCTTTGTATATTACAACCAGACAACAATAGTGTTGTGAGGATCGGACACTTTGGTGGTGACATTTCCAAAGGATAGGGAAGCTCTAACCCCCAATTCTCCATCAATGAAACCTTCTCCAGGTCCTTGCTCCATTCTTGCACGTCAGGTGGCCCCGTTAATCTCATGCCAGCTTTTACCAAGAACCGAGGTGTTCCACTTATGATATGTAATGCCATGTCCCTTACAAGATCATGCATCTTTACACATCTTCCATTTTCTGTTTCCGTAGGAACTTCTAACAAACAGTTGTTTATGAGTCTATTCATTATTGCACGACCCTTGTCATACTCTGCTTGCCTACTGTTCATTTCTTCGACAAGCCCTTCTGCAATCCAAAGATGAACAAGATCTATCTCTCTGATTGCAAAATCTTCAGGATATAAGGCACAGTTGAGGAAACAGAGTTGAAGTTTTTTATCCTTCAAACGATCATAACTAAATCGCAATTGTTGGATCACCTCGTCTTCCAATCCATTAACACTTTGTCTTGCTAAACTTAGTTCCTTTAGCGCATTCCTCCATTCAAAAAGGTCATCAAGTCCCTTCATACAAGCAGCTACAACAATTACTCCCAAGGGCAAACCCGCACAATGCTTAGTTATTGATTTTGCAATTGGTTCCAATCCTGGAATATTTAGAATATTCCCACCTACAGTCTTCAAGAACAAGTTCCATGCCTCTTCTTCCGAAAGAGGCTTTATTTGGATTACTCTATTACAACCCACATGTCGACACACATCAAGTGATCGCGTTGTTAACACTAACTTACTCCCATTAGATGACTCAGGGATTCCTACCTTCTCAAGGGAAACCTTATCCCATACATCGTCCAAGATCATCACAAACCTACTGAACTTTAAAGACAATGTTTCAAACAACATCCCTGCCCTTGTTGTTTCACATTCATTGCCAGAAAATTTTACATCAAGTTTACTTGCAAGGTCTTTCTGCAGTTTAGCAAGACTCGTCTCCTTCGATACAGTGATCCAAATCACAACATCGAACTTGTGGGTCTCTTTCAAGAGTTGATTGTTTATATGCTTCATAATGCTTGTTTTCCCTACTCCTCCCATCCCCCAAACTCCAATTTTTGTAACCTCATCATTCATCAAGCACTGCCAAATTTCTTCCATGCATAACTTTGTAGCTTCACCTGATAGAGTTGAAGTCGACAAAACTTGACCAATCCGTTGAGGATTGTCAACCACAAAACCTTCACAAAATTTGCCTTGTTGAATATGTTCTTCAACTTCCTTCATCGTCATTAACACATCTTCTGCGTGGAAACCGCGTGTAAGAGCACTGCTTTCTTCGATTCTTCCGTCAAGGCTTTGTATTTTGCCATTGATTCTTTCAACATTTTCCAACCATATTTGGACCTTTTTCTTGAGTTTCTTTGCTGGCTGCAGCTCTGAGCTCACTCTAGATTCTATGTCTTCCTTCAGACCGTTCAAATAATTTATTTTCCTTTTAAGCTCATTCATTTTCTGATCGAGGCTTCTGTGATTGTCCAAGTGTTTCTCAATCTTATTCAGCAAATAATCCATAACTCTCAGTCAGGAATGCTGCATCACATGCCATACGTTAGAAACTAAGAATGCATTGTCAGGTCTAAATTTCTGTACATACATGGATTCCACAAATTTTTTAACAAGTTATTAAACATGTGGGTTCTATAGAGACATGTAAATCCAGAAAATTCCTCATCTAATGATTAATGAAATGAAAGCAATAATTGAGTGGCATAATTAAAAAGCCTTTCACTCACAAGTAAAATGGCAATCTCTTTTCTATATTGTAAATATATAACGAAGAATCCTCACAGAGATCAATCCATCTATCAATGAAATTCTATCTTCAAATTACCAAAGTGAAACATACCTAAGACCAAGAATTGATTGGCTTTGAATATATAAAGAACAATGCAGAAATAAGCTATAGAAGCGGCTATGATATTATAAATATACAAAATATAGCAAAGATATACTGAATCAAGAAGTGGGAAAAAAAGAAAGAAATACAACTATGTGACTATATTGATGTTTGAGAAATGAAACTGGAGAAAAGGCTCAAACAGAAAGAAGCAAATGAATCATAGCAAAGAAAAACTAGTGATGGTCTTGAAATTGAAGCAAATCCTAGAATATTCTTGTTGGAAATTGAAATTTTCTTTTTTGACTGAAAGTTGGAAATTAAATTTCAAACTTTCTAAATGGGGTTGTTTCAATATTGTTTGACATTTTGCAGGCATTTCACATTTACAAGGGAAAAGGACAATTATTGCTTGTTTTATATTGATTTTATTATTATATATTTCTAACTCAACCATCCCGGAGTTGACAAAGTCAACAATCTTAATTTCTTGTTTGAAATGATTTGATTCACACCAACATGCAATAGAATCATATATTTGTAGGTACATAATGTGATCATATTGCAAATATCCTTCATCCAATTATAGCTGTAATTAGTGCCAAAATACTTAGACTTTAAATAATTAAATTTTTGTGTGGTCAGTTTTAACTAAGTTAATTAGAATTTTAAAAGTTTTGGGTTAGAATTTATTTAGTGAAAGAATTTTATTCAATCATATTTTTTTAAGTTCAAGTCTGTTTTCGGGTTATTTAAAAAATTCATTTCACTATTTAAAAATTATATTTTCTATATATATTTTTGTTTAAACTCAACCCAAATTAGATCGAATTTATCAGGTCGGACCAGCTACCCAACTTTTGAATAAATCTAGTTAGGTGGTTGGATAATCTTTTTCTTTAACTCTTTTACAGTCTCATGTTCCTAATGGGACCTTAAAAGCACGTGAACAATAGTTATAACAAATTACAACACATATTTGGGTTACACAGAGAGCTGATCGTAAGTCAAGTCGAGTCAAGTTCGGGTTGGGCTTCAATAAATTTTTAGGGTTCAGACCAAAAAATAGGCTTAAAATTTTATCTAAACCCGACTGACTATAGAAGTCAAGCCCGAGCCCGACCTGGCCCTGCCCATATTAATTTTTTTAAGATTATTTTATTATATACAACGAATTTAAAATATATATACTATATCAAATACACTTAAAAACATTAAAAAATAAACAAATTTAAAATACATTAAAAATTCTTTATATTAAGATAGTTACAAATAAAGTATTAGAAAAATTAACAATAAAATATAAGTTCTATAATATTCAAATAATATTAAAAAACAGTAAAACAATAGTAAAAACGCATAAAAATAACTTCCAAAAACCAAAATAACAACCAAAACAGCATAAAAATGACAGCAAAAATAGAAACAAAAATAACAACAAAAACAGCATCAAAATAGTAAAAAAAACATCAAAATAACAATTAAAACAGTAAAAATAATACCAAAACAGTAAAAAATAGCAATCAAAACAATAAAAAAAGAGCACCAAAACAACAATATAATTTTTTTTTATTAAAAAATGGTTAATTTATTCGGGTTGGGTCAGGCTCGGGCCAAAAAACTCTTACTCAAGACTCGATCAATTTAAAAAATGGGCTTTATTTTTTGTCCAAGCCCATTTTTCGGACATATATTTTTATCTAACCCTCCAACTTTTCCCCGACTCATGATCAAGTTTAGTTACACATATGGGTATTATCTTTCGAAAAACCGACACTCACCCCAAAATTGTGCAACATAATTATGAGTTTTGAAAGAATAATAAAAAAGTGAAATTCAATAAATACCTCTTCGAACAAACTTGGTCGGAGATGATGACCGGAGACAAATGGATTTTCTCTTCCAGCATTCACTTAATCAAAATTCACCTACAATTTTCATAATTTTAATAGTGCAAGTTGAAAATGAATAAGTAAGTTGGGTTAGGTGCTATTGTCTTTTTCTGTTTGATGTTACACGATCATGTTTACATCATTTTATTTGGATTAGATTAATTTACATTTTAAAGAAATTAACTTTATTTTGAGATTTTTTTTCTATTACAAATGATTACTAAAACTCATGATGACCGGATTGTATGGAACTTTAGAAAAAGACGTACGAAGATTGGGTTAAATGACTTTGCAGTTAAACCATGCACCTGGCTCACTATGGTTGCCTCTTTTGTTCATTATATAAATATGATTACCTTTTTTGATTGCTCTACTAGATTTAAATTTAAGATTAACTGTCAATAATTACTTTGTTTAATGACAGGTATTATGATACGAGTATGACAGTTTGAATTCGATTTCAAACAATTTTATCATTCACTTTCAATTTAAAAAAAAAAACCATACTTTTATCTGCTCTTTCAACTTTAAATGTAAGAATAAATATGGAAATATACATGAATAGGGAGGGAATATGGAATTGAAAGTGTTGGTGTGTATGGCTTTGTAGATGAAGATTTTTCTGTACCAAAAAGTAGAGAATGGAAAAGCGAAAGGCATCATAAACAAAATATCAAAGAAAACTCTTATTTGGTTGGATTACGAATAAAAATATTCAAAGCTTATCATTAAAAGAAATGAGGTTTGATTTAAATAAATAACACAGTTTGCGACGTCATTCATTCACCCAGAAACGATAAAATATAAGTAATGCTAATGTCACTCCCTAATTCCCACCACGAAGGGCTCCAAAAGAGGCTTAGCATCCCATCCCACAGATTCCCACCACTCTTTCGACGATATGTAACTATGAAGAGAGAAAAGTAGTGGAGATGAACGGCGTTGGGGAGGATTAAAAGGCATCCTGTTTACTTTCGGACAATAATATACCTCAATCATTTCAAGAGATTCACAAACCACTACTGCATCAACACTGAAAATGCTCTTCGGTTCAGGTAGATTTTCCACTAGAACGTGCTCTAATTGTGGAAGAGGAAATTCCACTCTTTCCTCCAACTCAAGTTCTGATGCTATTATTTCCTCCAGTTGCATACATTCCGCAATCTTAAGCGCTTGTAAATTTAGCGGCACATGGTTTGGAGAGAACAACCTTCTCATAATTTTTAAATTCCGTATTTCAATATATTTAAGAGAAGAAAAGGTGCCATGTGAAGTTAGGACAAGCTTGGAGAAAATCGGGTATTCTTCATGACAATAGTAAGCGCAATCCATGACAAACATTACCTTGATGTAACGTGGAAGCATACTATGATTGGGAGAGAGATTAGAATCCGTTGAGTCAGTCCTTCTTGATCCATAAATTCCCACTTCCCATTCTATTTTACTCACAAGGATGAAGAATTGACGAGGCTCTTCTCGACCATGAAAAGCTTCGTGATACGTGTTCAATTTTGTAAAACCTCCCTGTAAAGGGTTTTCAATTTCTTCGTCTCACTAACCTCCTCCGCACTTGTGAATGTTGTACCAACGTTCAATTCTTGAAGGCAATAAGGTCTGGGCAACATTCCATTCGGGATCTCTATTACCTTTGTACAATCTAGATTTAGGCACTTGAGAGACAAGTTTTGCATTCCACGAGGGACTTCCTTGATAGCTGTTCCTTCAAGATTCAACTTCTTTAAAGCTTGAAGATTTGACAATGATGGCAAATACTCTAAAACAAAACAATTAGCAAGCAACAGCGTAGTGAGATTCTTCATATTTGATATGGAATTTGGGAGATTCTTGATAGGATTCCAAGAAAGATCAAGAACCTTAAGTCCATCCATATGCTTGAAGAAATATTCTGGAATACTCTTTATACCACACTCAGACAACAATAAGGTTGTGAGCATCGGACACTTTGGTGGTGACATTTCCAAGGGATACAGAACTTCTAACTCCCCATTCATCATCAATGAAACCTTCTACAAATCCTCACTCCATTCTTGCACATTGGGTGGCTCCCTTAATCCCATTTCAGCTTTTACCAAGAATCTAGGTTTGGCACTTGTGATATCAAATGCCATATCCCTTTCAAGATCACGCATCTTTACACATCTTTCATCTTCAGTTTCGGCAGAAACTTCTAACAAACAATTGTTTAAGAGTCTATTCATTATTGCACGGCCGCTGTCAAATTCTGTCTGCCTGCTATCCATTTCTTCCACAAGCCCTTTTGCAATCCAAAGTTGAACAAGCTCTCTCTCCTCAATTTCCCAATCTTCAGGATATAATACACAACTGAGAAAACAATGTTGAAGTTTTGGATCCTTCAAACGATCATAACTAATTTACTCCCAAGGTCATCAATGTCCGTCATACAAGAAGCTACAGTAATTACTCCCAAGGGTAAACCCGCACAGCGCTTAGCAATCTTTTTTGCAATTGATTCCACTTCTGGAATATTTAGAATACCCCGACCCACCTTCTCCGAGAACAATTTCCACGACTCCTCTTCCACCAAAGGCTTCACTTTAATTGCTCTACAACTCAATTTTCGACACACATCAAATGATCGCGTTGTCAACACTAATTTACTCCCCGTAGATGGCTCAGGAATTCCTACCTTCTCAAGGGAAACCTCCTGCCATAGGTCATCCAAGATGATCACAGACCTACGCTTCCGTGACAGTGCTTCAAACAACATCCCTGTCCTTGTTATTTCATCTTCATCGCCACAAAAGCTCACTCCAATCTTACTTGCGATGTCTTTTTGTAGTTTAGCAATACTCATCCCCTTGGATACAGTGGTCCAAATCACAATATCGAACCTCCCCGTCTCTTTTAAGAGTTGATTGTTTCATGATGCTTGTTTTCCCCCACACCACCCATCCCCCAAACTCCAATCTTTCGAATCTCATCATCCATCAAACACTGCCAAATCTTTTCCACACAGGCCTTTGCACCTTCACCCGATGAAGTTGTTGTCGACAAAACCTATCCAATCCATTGAGGATCGTCAACCACCAAACCATCTTGAAATTTGCCTTGTTGAGTAAGTTCCTCAACTTCCCTTATCCTCTTTAAAACATCGTCTGCATGAAATCCACGTGTAAAACGACTGCTTTCACCCATTTTTCTGTCAAGGTTTTGTACTTCGCCATTGATTCTTTCGACATTTTCCAACCATATCTGGACTTCCCTCTTCAGTTCCTTTCCTGGCAGCAGCTCTGCGCTCATTCTAGAATCTGTATCTTCCTTCACACCATTCAATTCCATTACTTTCCTTTTCAGGTCATTCATATGCTGATTAAGGCTTCTGTGATTGTCCAAGTGTTTATCAATCTTATTCAGAACAAAGTCCATGGCTGTAAGTTAACAGTACTGCATAACAGGTAATATGTTAGAAACTAAACAATAATGCATAGTCTGCCGTATGTCTCTAACCATGGCTAAAAAATAATATAATCTTTTTAACTGATTCCACAAGAATTTTCACAAGATATAATGATGTAATAAAGAAACTTTCCCTCACAAATGATGAAATAAAATTAATAGAAATAAATATCTAGAGTCAATCCAAATAAATTACCATACGGAATTCTAAAATGTTAATTATTACTCGATTTTTAATGCAATGGCAGCTTTTGTTGTTTCAGTGTCATTTTTCATAGTACGTTAACATGCTAAAATATCTACATACAGTTATTAAGCTCCCTGTTTCACCTCCTGAAATAGGAGATTACAAATTTGTAAATTATACTTTAGAAAGCAAATCCTAATCTCAGTTCCAATGCTACGATAATCCTTCTTCTTTTTACTCTTCTACAGTAACATGTGCCAAATGGGATCTTGGAAGCACATGAACTGTAGTTGTGACAAGCTACAACACAAATCAAGAATAATTTGTACCAGCATCTTAGTGACCTATGTTAAAGAGTCTTGATTTTTCTATATTCAGATATAAGATCACCCTTGAAGTGGGCAACATATATAGTTAATGAGCATGGAGCAAAAGGAAATATATGTCATTGCAAGCATGAAAAAGAACCAAGTTTGTTGCAGTTTATGAGACTTGAAAGAGCAAATAAGAATGTGAAATTCAATAAATACCTCTCCTCACTAACTTGTTCGATCAGAGATGATGACCAGAAATGAGGAAAAGCAGCAAAAGAAGTTGGTTGGTTGCTGATAATATGATGGCAAAGTGGTAGAAGAGAGCCAGTCCAAACCAAAGGGTTCAATGTAGCTGCCTTTCACTCACCTAAACTTAACCAATTACTTTCACCTACGACACAGGAAATCAGCGCCGGATGCTGATGAAAGTAGTGAAATATCTTTTGTCTTTTTTCTTTCTTTCCTAGGAAAATTTGAGGAAGCTTGGCTGCAATGACATTAAGAAAGGCAAATTAAAGCTTAGTTTGAAATAAATATACAGTCAAGGAAGGCTGCTATGAAACTCTAGGAAAACATAAGGTTGGGTCCAATCACATTTTTAGAGTTTTCACATGCCTTTCTTATTACAATATATCATATTACAAGATACTGTTACGCAGAGGTCTACATTTTTTATCACATATTGATTTAAACTTAAATTATCAAATTTTAAGAAAAATTTAGTATTTTTCTTTATTTCCTGTTGAAATTATTTTTGAAATCTTGAATAAATTAATACAGTTTTTCAGTACAAAGTATAATACAATTGATTTAATACGTATATTAATCCACATAGCATACAAGTATATACAAAGTGGCATATTTCTAAAATATGAAAACACGGGCTCACTCTTACTAACATTTTGTTTAAATAAACGCTTAAATTGCTTTTTAGTTAAATAAAATCACATTTTATAATTTTTAACAAAATTACGGGTATATGTCGATTTTAAAAACAAACTAAAGATAGTCACTTTTTGAGTATTTAGGGAAACATATTGTTTTTATTAGGGTGGGATAAAAGTGAGTGTTTCACGATAAATAAATAAATAAAAACGTTTTTTGAAACCACTTTATGCAAGAAGCACTTTACATCAATTATATACGTGGCTCAAGTTTGATTTCTTTCTTTAGCATTTTGGGTGGTTCTTTTAGATTTTTTTGTTCATGTTTGGAGCTTTTTTTTATTTTAAATTTAATTTTACTTTTTAATTAATGTTTTTTAAGTTAATAAACATGTTGTTTCAAAATTTTTAATTCATATTTTTAATCAATAAATCCTTTGTCGAAACCATTTTTTGTATGCTAGTTTCGAAAATTATTTTTAAAACTTAAAAATAAGAGTCGCCACCAATCTTTTAACTCGGCGTGATTGGGTCACTTTAAAATGTTTGAACACGTCCTGAAAATTATTTTGGTCTCCGAAATCCAGAAAATAGGTTCGGGAGTCGGTTACGTGCAAGGAAGGGTTAGCACCCTTACACGCCCGAAATCGGTACCTAATCGATTATCTGATGTCTTTATTGTTGAAAACTGAAAATTCGAGCAGAGATTCAAAATGCTATTCATGAAAACGAGATATTCAATTATTTGGATTCAAAGTTAAAATCGTGCCCAACACGTTAGAGCACAATTTTTCAATCTCCTAAAGCAATTGAATATCGCGAAATTATCCGTTTTTTGAGTGAGATACTCGATCATTTAAGTTCAAAAAGTCACGCCCAACTCATTAGGGCACGATCTCTCAAATCCCCTTTAATGAAAGAGTATTGCTTTTTTAAATGAAACAATTCGCATGTCATGAAAAATGGTATACAATTTTTTAAAAAGGAAATGATCTCGCAAAAAGATGGTTGAAATGTATTATTTGCAAGCGGAATAGTCATTATCATTTTAAAAAAAGTCGTGTGATATTTTAGGTTCGAAAAAAAATAATACTCAATTCGTTAGGGCATTACTTTCTTTCTTCCCTAAAATAAAAACTTTGCCTTAAAATAATAGTTTATGCATTTTCAAAACATACAACCCAACTAAACTATTTTTTTTTTTTTAATGAAGAAATATACACTCCATTTTAAAACTAAAAGATAAAAGTAATTAAAACATAAATGAATCAAATTGCATGAAATAGGACTTATGAGATATAAATAAAGGTATGCAAAATGACAATATGACATAATATGTGATAAAATGATGAACAAAAATTATGTTGAGCCAAATGAATAATGTAATAAAAACTAGAGGTTCAATATGATAAAATAAAACATAAGAACTTGGTATTTAAAAAAGAAAAAAAAGGAGAGCAACCAATTCAAAAGGAAAAGGAAGAAATTTGAGCATAGATTTTAAAGGAATTTAGAAGGAAAATAAAATGACAAAATAAGGGATTCATGGCCTAAGTTTGAAATTTTAAAAAGATTAAATAAAAGAAAAAAAATTTACTTTTAAAAAAACTTGAAAATTAAATTAAAATAAAAAATGAAATTCGGGGTTCAAAATTAAAAATATGAAAAACGAGGGGTCAAATTGGAAATGAACCCAAGCTCAAGACACGTGACAGTACCGTAGGGGTCTAAATAGTCAAGGTATCAAAATAAAAGAGGAATAAAAATTAGGGCCAATTTTAAAATATATTGAAAAATATGAGACAGACGAAGTTGTAAATCTCAAAAATGAGGAAGGGCCATATCAGCAAATAGATCCTACTATGGAAACACGCGGATCCCTGAAAAGCGGGTCGGGTCTTCGGTTTTGCAGGTTGGAACGGCGGCGTTTTGCTCCTGAGTCTTTTAATCAAAACGGCACCGTTTCCACGATAGTATTTATTCTTAAAAATCTGCTGAAACACCCCATTTTCATTTCAATTTTTTCAAAAAAAGTTTATTATTGCCCTTTCTCTCTGAAACGCCTTTAGTCGTCCGTTTTTGAGCACCACCGCGGCCCCTCCGCTCCTCTGTCGTCGAAACCGCCACGCACGACATTCGAGTAAGCGAAATGACACCCCTGTTTTTAGTCTCTTTTTTTTAAAAAACACAAATTTAGGTCTAGATCTTCTTAGATCGACCCTAGATTTCTTTTTAAAATACAAAAAATGAACTTTTTTATTCGAATCTTTAGATTTGTTTTGTTTTGATCATTTGATCCGTTCCTTTCCCCTTTATTATATTTTTTTTAAAATAAAAAAAAAAGGTTTTGTTTCTACGATACCCTAAGCCTGGGTTTGATCCCATTATTTAAAAAAAATCGAAGTTTGATTTTTATTATTCTGAAACTTGTTTTATTATTTTTATTTTCCCCTTTTTATATTTTAAAAAATATTGGATCTGTTCAAGTTTTTTTTATAGATTTACAAAACAGACAAGTCTTTTTTTAGTTTTCATTCTGTTTCTAACTTTATTTTCAAAAATTTCCCTCTTCATTTTTTACCACCAATAAAATTGTTTTAAATCACAGTACATCTTCGAACTACCCGGATGAATTGAGTACATACTGTTGTGAGCTGCTGACAGCAATTTTTAATTCAACTGAGCATCATCTGGCACAAACAATCTTTTGCAAAAATACAAGTTATCATCCTCGTCGATTGAAAATTCAAAAACTTGACCACTTTCCACCAACTTCCTCTTGGCTAAAGCATTGGAATCCACAAGTTGCAACTTATGAATATCACGCAGAAACAACTGTCTAACTTTGAGTTCAGCTAAAATGGAATTATCATTTTCCATACATAACCGCTCATTCATCATTCGAAGTGCAAAAAGACTTTTACGACTTAGCACGTCAGCAACTACTTTAGTTTTACCTGGGTGGTAATCAATCATAATATCATAATCTTTTAACAATACCGCTCATTCATCATTCGAAGTGCAAAAAGACTTTTACGACTTAGCACGTCAGCAACTACTTTAGTTTTACCTGGGTGGTAATCAATCATAATATCATAATCTTTTAACAATTCTAATCACCTCCCCTGCCTCAAATTTAATTCTTTTTGTGTCATCAAATATTTCAAACTTCTATGATCTATGAACGAGTGACATTTCTCGCTATATAAATAATGACTCCATATTTTCAATGCAAACACGATTACAGCTAACTCAAAATCATGAGTAGGGTAATTCTTTTCATGAGGCTTAAATTGTCAGGAAGCATATGCAATAACCTTTCCTTCTTGCATCAATACACAGCCCAAGCCACTCAAAGAGGCATTACTAAAAACGACTCGGGCTAGGTCAAAACTGGTGCTTCTGTCAACATACTCTTTAGTTGATCAAAACTCTCTTGACACTTCTCTGACCAATTGAAACTAACATCTTTCTAAAACAATCTCGTCATCAGTAAAGCTATGATCGAGAAATTCTTAACAAATCTTCGGTAGTAACCAGCTAATCTTAAAAAACTTCGTACTTTAGACACGTTCTGTGGAGGTTTATAGTTCAAAATGACAGAAATCTTGCTCGGATCTACTCATATCCCTTCTCTCGAAATCACATGACCGAGAAATCCCAACTCTGAAAGCCAAACTCACACTTACTTAGCGTAAAATTTCTTCTCTCGTAACGTTTGTAAAACGATTTTCAAGTGTTGGGCATGCTCTTCTTTATTCTTGGAACAAATCAGAATATCATCAATAAATACAACGACAAACCGATCTAGATGTGGTTGAGATACCCAATTCATTAAATCTATGAATGTCGTTGGAGCATTTGTCAACCCAAAAGGCATGACTAAAAACTCGTAATGTTCGTAACGTGTCCTAAATGATGTCTTTAGCACATCAACATCCTTAACTCGCAACTGATAGTAGTCCGATCTGAGATCAATTTTCGAAAACACAATAGCTCCCTTCAACTAATCGAACAAATCATCAATTCGCGGCAAAGGATACTTGTTCTTAATCGTAACTTTATTTAGTTACCGGTAGTCAATACAAAACCTCATCGATCTGTCCTTCTACTAAACGAACAACACCGGTACACTTCACGACGATATACTAGGTCTGATGAAGCCCCTATCCAATAACTCTTGCAATTGTGCCTTAAGTTCCTTAAGCTCCGTTGGAGCCATTCGATATGGAGCGATCGAAATTGGAGTAGTACCAGATACTAACTCAATAACAAATTCAACCTCTCACTCAGGTGGTAGCCTCGATAATTCTTCGGGAAAAACATCAGTGAACTCACATATTGTAGGTACATTACTCACTTCTTTCTCTGACACTTTAGTATCCAAGACATAAGCTAAAAATGCATGACAACCCTTACAAATTAATTTCTGCGCATTCAGAGCTGAAATCAAATTGGATGCACAATCAGACCTCTCCGATATAACTGAAATAATCTCTCCACTTGAGCTACTCAAATCAACCTTCCTTTTGCCGACAACTGACCACAGCATCATGAACTTTAAGCCAATCCATTCCCAAAATTGTATCAAACTCTTTGAATGGTAACAACATCAAGTCAATAGGGAAATCATAGCCTTGAATTTTCAGTGGACATTGATTACATACCAGATCAACTACCACACTATGACCTAAGGGATTTGTGACCTTACAACACAATCAGTAGGCTCAACAAGTAAATTCTTTTCTAATACTAATCTAGTGCATATATAATAGTAGGTTGACCCAGGATCAATTAATGCTCAAACATGAACATCAAAAATAGAGAAAGTACTCGCAATAACATAAGGAGTTGAAGCTTCCTCTCGCGCACGAATGACATACGTTCTGGCAAGAGCTTTAGCCTCCGACCTTGTGGACATATCTCTAAAAACATTTTTGTTTGTCCTAGTTGCATTGTTGTTCCCAGGATGTCTACCTCAAGGAGTAGCTATTGATCTCTCGCATTACCCTTTGTTAGGCTCATTACGATTGGGACAATCCCTTCTGAAATGATCAGGAGATCCATAAATAAAACAAACTGCATTGTTAACTCTGCACACCCCAAAGTGAAATCTACCACACTACTTGCACTATACCCCGTTGGTGTTTCGCACACTGCCTACACTTGCCACTGAAAGAGTCGGAGCTCTTGTGTTACCTGGCTTCACATAGCTTCTTCCATGGTACTCGAATGGTGCATTAAACGCACTGTTTGATCCTTTCAACTTCTTTTATGGAGAACCTGGGAAACTCTTTGTCCAGAAGCATTTGCCAAAGTCACGAGTCCTTGCCTCATTTCTCCTTTTACTAGAACAAATTTCTTCCATCTTTTGTGCCCGATCCGACAGTATTACTAACTCTTGAATCTCCAAAGCTTCGACTAGCATTCTAATTTCATCATTCAATCCATCATCAAAACGTATGCATAAGGCCTCTTTTGTAGGCACAATCTCGCGGGCGTACTTACTAAGTTGAACAAACTATTTCTCGTACTCATCCACGAACTTGTTTCATTGCTTCAGTTTAAGGAACTCTTTCTTCTTCCGTTCTAGATACCTCTTACTCACATACTTCTTACGAAATTCAAATTTAAAGAACTCCCAGTTGATTCTTACTTTCGGTACCATTGATGTTAGAGTGGACCACCAGTGGAAAGCTTCTTCCTTCAATAGTGATACAGTACAACATAAGCAATCTTCGGGAGGACACAACATTTCATAAAGTATCCTTTAAGTATGTTCTAACCAATACTCAGCTTTTGTAGGGTCATCATCAATATTCCCACTAAATTCTATCGCTTCACATTTTCTCACTTTATCGATAGAGATTCTACGATCATCACGGTGAGACGATCCCTGAGGTCATAAGGAAGGAGTAGGTTGGTTTGACTCGTTTACCTTTAAGTATGTGTCATACACATCATGCATCATTTGGAGAAATGCATCTGGTGCGACATTTCCAGGCCTTTGAGTTCCCCATTCATTTTGTGTACTTTTTTTAGCCATAACTGGAGTATAACTTTTGATCTCATCAGAATCTGCTTGATTGGATCCTGACGACATATTTTATCTAAATAAAACATTTCAAATTGATTAAGAGTCCCCATACTATCATCAGTTATAAAGTGGCATGTATATCTATACTCGCACTTGCTACGTTCAATCCTAGAATCGACTAAACCGTAGCTCTAATACTAATAAATGTGACACCTCTAACTCGACACAACTACCAAACTTACATATTTGGATAAACCTTCATTTCAAATAAAATTCATTATTAAAAATGTTTAACAGTTCGACTTTTCAATACTATATATATATGATTAATAAGACTTAAAAGTAATTAAACGACACGTGCTTGAAATTCAAGACCATCATGCAGATTTAATATGAAATACATGAACAGGTAAGTGTAGGTAGAACACACAACAATTAAATCAAAATTAACATTGCAGTGAACTACCGATACTATATAAGTTCTACCGGTACAACTAGCCTAGATCTACCGATATCAAATAAACTTCTATCGATACCTAAAACCACAGTAAGCAAAACTACTTAGCCTGTAGACTTCTACCGATACCTCTCTTCTAACTACCGATACTAAAGTTAATAAAGAGCAAGATTGATAATTCTGGCATATTTTTACCGATACATCTACTAGTATACCGATACTACTTTCATAGTTCTACCGATAGTCTAAATTCCTACTACAGAAACTAAATAAGTTAATAACTAAAGTTTCTCATCCCCTGTACTTCTACCGATACTAAACAACGAAGTACGGACACAACTCATTCTGTTGCTAAAGGTTCAATCCTAATTTCTCACAAGTCTCATTTCTATTCATAAAACCTTATAAGCTTTCTATTTAATCACATATACAATCTCATTGAACATGCATCATTCATCAACATACCTTAACAATCATTACACATGTAATATGTTGAAAACATACTATATTTACCAAAGTCATTCATTATACCCAATTCATAACTACAACCTTTGCATATAAATACTTCAAAAGATGCTTAGGCTAAAGTTTTAACAAAACTATTCCCCAACAAGGTAACTACCAAAATATCTTATATACATGCCACTCTTAAACCCAAAACAAGTTACTCGAAAGTCTACCGAGAATGAAGATGATAGTGTGCACTCTTGACTAGATCCAATCGATGCTAAGATTCCTTGAGACCTACAATCATCAAAATCAAACGTGGTAGGTCATTTAAGACTTAGTAAGTTCGAAATACAAGTGGTAATGTAATTAAGATAAACTAATGACTATAGTTCAAGATTCGATACTCGTTCTTGGATCACCGGCACAAAGCTTGCTAGGCACATAGACCGAATACACCGGCACGAAGCATTCATGAATTAAATTAAATCTAACACTCTTAATTATTCAATCACAACACAGATATAATAATTCCATAACTTATTATTTACTAATTGTATGTCCCTAATTACTTATGCCATTAATTGAGTTATATGTATTTTATGACTCCATTTCAATCGAATGTAGGGCATAACAATTAAAAGCATTCAAAATGTCGTTTGCTTATTAGCTTTTTTTTATTAGTAAAAAAATTATATATTTTTAATTATTAAAATACCAAATTGAAGCTTGGTTCATGAACCCAGTCTATAAGTTTATTTTTTTTTCAGAAAAAGAATTTTGTCTCTGATCCTTTTATTTTATTTTGGGAAAGTCGATAAAGTAATAATAAACCATTAGTTAGTAACTTCACTAAATTTTGAAGCACTTGAGTTTCTGGTTATTCCTAATGCACATGCTAAACAGTGAGTATTTAAAATTTAACTTCAGCTCAAGAAATATTAGGTTTCTTCGTATCCTTTTTCCAAAGTAAAATTTTTAATGTCACTTTTGTTGATTAAAACTCTTAATATTAATTTCTTTCTCTGGTATTTTTTTAATGCGTATTTTATTCATAATATCACGTGAGGTTTCTTTTTTCATTGTTTTCAAAGTCGATTATAGGGTGTATGGGTATGTTGATATAGAATATTCTGAAGCAAAAAGTAAAGAATGGAAAAGCAAGACATTATGAATACATACCAAAGTTTAAGTCTTTTTGGTTAGATTACATATAAAAATATCCAAAGCTTATTCATACAAAGGAAGGAGGTTTGATTGAAATAAGTAATACAGTTTGGAGTTGCATTCATCTGAGTTTCCGGATCCAAAGAGACTTGAAATCAGGATCAGCCCATTCCATTGATTCGCACAACTCCCTTTGCCCTAGAATAATATCAAGGTCAGGTGGTGAAGATGGTCGAACTTGGGAAAGTTTAAAAGGCATCCTTTTTAATTTCGGACATAATCTTACCACAAGCTTTTCAAGAGATTCACAAATCACTACTGCATCAACACTGCAAATGCTCCTCAACTCAGGTAGATTTATCAATTCAATTTTCCTTAATCGTGGAAGACAAAATTCCATGTTAAGCCTACCTCTTTCCTCTGATACTATTATCTCTTCCAGTTGGTCACAAAACCCAATATGAAGCTTTTCTAAATTTGGAGGCACACAGTTTTGAGAGAACAAACTTTTCAAATTATTTGATTTCTTTATTGAAAGATATTTAAGAGAGGAAAAGGTGCCAAGTGAAGTCAAGAAAGACCTGGAGAAAATCGGGTGTTCTTCTTTATGAGACTCGTAACCGAAATCAAAGACAACCAATTCCTCAATGTGACGTGGAAGCATAATCTGATTGCGATGGACACTACCATTCTGTAATACAATCGTTTTTGAAGCAAAAAATCCACATTCACGTTTACTTCCACCAACATAGATGAAGTATTGACGAGGCTCTTCTCGACCATGAAAAGCTTGGGCATACATGTTGAGGTTGTGTAAGTCGTAAAACCGCCCTTCAAAGGTTTCCAATTTCTTCAACTCACCAACCTCTTTTCCACTTATGAACGCTATACCAACGTCCAATTCTTGAAGGCAAGAAGGTCTGGGGAATATTCCGTCCGGGATCTCATCTATGTTTGTATAATTTAGATTCAGGCACTTGAGGCTCGACAAGTTTTGCATTCCATAAGGGACTGCCTTGATACTTGTACTTCCAAGATCCAACTCCTTTAAAGCTCGAAGATTTGACAATGATGGCACATACTCTAAATCAAAACAACTATCAAGCAACAGCGTAGTGAGATTCTTCATATTTGATATGGAATTTGGGAGATTCTTGATAGGATTCCAAGAAAGATCAAGAATATTGAGTCCATCCATATGGTTGAAGAAACCTTCCGGAATACTCTTTATACGACAACCAGACAGTAACAATGATGTGAGCATCGGAGACTTTGGTGGTGAAATTTCCAAGGGATACAGAACTTCTAACTTCCCATTCCACATCAATGAAACCTTCTCCAAATCCTCACTCCATTCTTGCACATTTGGTGGCTCCCTTACTCCCATGCCTGCTTTTACCAAGAATCGAGGTTTTGCACTTGTGATATGTAATGCCATGTCCCTTACAAGATCATGTATTTTTATTAATCTTCTATTGCCGCTTCCCTGAAAAACTTCTAATAAACAATTCCTCGAGAGTTTATTAATTATTGCACGACCCCTGTCAAACTCTGCCTGCCTACTATCCATTTCTTCCACAAGCCCTTCTGCAATCCAAAGTTTAATAAGCACTCTCTCCCCAATTTCCCAATCCTCAGGATATAATGCACAACTGACGAAACAATGTTGAAGTTTTGGATCCTTCAAACGATCATAACTAAACCACAACTGCTGGAACACCTCATCTTCCAATCCATTAACACTTTGCTTGTGTTCACTTAATTCCTTTAGTGCGTTCCTCCAATCAGAAAGGTCATCAATGCCCTTCATACAAGCAGCTACAGTAATTACTCCCAATGGCAGACCCCCACATCGCTTGGCAATCCTTTTTGCAATTGGTTCTACCCCTGGAATATTTAGAATATCCCGACCCACCTTCTCCGAGAACAACTTACATGCCTCTCTTTCCACCAAAGGCTTTACTTTAATTTGTCTACAGCCCATTTTTCGACACACATCAAATGATCGCGTTGTCAACACTAATTTACTCCCAGTAGATGGCTCAGGAATTCCTATTTTCTCAAGGGAAAACCCCTGCCATAGGTCATCCAAGATGATCACAGACCTACGCTTTTGTGACAATGCTTCTAGCAGCATCCCTGCCCTTCTTGTTTCACATTCATCTCCACCAAAAGTTACTTTAAGTTGACTTGCAATGTCTTTTTGTAATTTAGCAATACTCATCTCCTTGGATACAGTGGTCCAAATCACAATATCGAACCTCCCTCTCTCTTTTAAAAGTTGATTGTTTATAAGCTTCATGATGCTGGTTTTCCCCACACCACCCATCCCCCAAACTCCAACCTTTCCAACCTCATCATCCATCAAGCACTTCCAAATCTCTTCCATACAGGCCTTTGTACCTTCACCTGATAATCTTGTTGTCGACAAAACCTGTCCAATCCATTGATGATAGTCAACCACCAAACCATCTTGAAATTTGCCTTGTTGAATAAGTTCCTCAACTTTTCTTGTCCTCTTTAAGACATCGTCTGCATGAAATCCACGTGTAAGGGTACTGTTTTCACCTATTCGTTCATTAAGGTTTTGAACTTCACCATTGATTCTTTCGACATTTTCCAACCATATCTGGACTTCCCTCTTGAGTTTCTTTCTTGGCTGCAGCTCTGCTTTCATTCTAGAATCTGCATCTTCCTTCACACCATTCAATTCCATTACTTTCCTTTTCAAGTCATTCATATGCTGATCAAGGCTTCTGTGATTGTCTAATTGTTTACTAATTGTATTCAGAGCAAAGTCCATGGCTGTAAGTTAAGAGTACTGCATAACATGTAATAGGTTAGAAACTAAATAAGAATGGATAGTCAGCTGTATGTATCTAAACATGGCTAAAAAAGAACATAATCTTTTTAATAGATTCCACAAGAAATTTCACAAGTTATAAAGATTTAACCAAGAAAATTTCCCTCACAAATGATGAAATGAAATTAATAGATATCTAGAGTCAATCCAAATAAATTACCAGAAGGAATTCTAAAATGTTATTTCTTGGTTTTTAATGCAATGGCTAAAATCTCTACATTCTATTATTAAGCTTCGAAATAGGAGATTACAAATTTTTAAATTATACTTTAAAAAGAAATTTCTAATCTTAGTTCCAATGCTAAAACTTACTTTCACCTACAACACAATGGAAACCACTGTTGAAAGTTGACAAAAAGTAGGGAAAAAATATGTTGAAATATCAACACCAACTTATTAGAAAATAAGTGTAAGTGGTTTGTTAGTAGGAATGAATCTCACATTGCCTTGGAACAAAAGACAAATGAATTATAAAATCTCATATCCCACATTGCTTAGATAAATAAGAATAGTAGGACCTTGGGCTTATATGAAGATCTATGTTCTATGTATTTGTCACACCGAAATAAATCAAGTGTTGAGTTTTCCGTTTGATTTTTTCCTTCCTTCTCTAGGTGTTTTGGGCATTTGTTGGGCCGTGGGGTGTTCAACAATTAGTATCAGAACCAAGTTATGTGTTAATTTTTTTTATGGTTGCAGTATAGTTTGATCTGTCACATTAGAAAATAAGTTCACAGTTGTTTGGTTGCTCATTTGCTTATACTTGTGGTAGTGTGAGAGTGCATGTCTAGAAAAATATTGGCTAGGAAAGACTTGGTATTTAAGTGATCCGTGTAATTCACCTCTCTTTCTTGAGAGCTTACCTAGTATATTTTTCACATACTTTCACTATTTCGTATAGTTTTGTGAGGATCATTTGTTGGCACAATGACTGACTTACACGCTGTCAGCGGAATGAAGAAGCTTAACAACGACAACTACAATACATGGTCAACTTGCATGATGTCATATATGCAAGGACAAGATCTGTGGGAGATTGTCAACGATAATGAAATGAAGCAACCAAGAGAAGAGGATGCAAGTGGTGCGCTAAGAAAATGGAAGATAAAAGCAGGCAAGGCAATGTATGCCTTGAAGACAACAGTGGAAGAAGAAATGTTGGAACACATTAATGGTGCTAAAACCCTAAATGAAGCTTGGGAAACATTTACCAAGTTGTTCTCTAAGAAGAACGATACGAAGCTCCAACTTTTGGAGAGTCAGTTGTTGTCTATGAAGCAAGACAACATGACGATCAAACAATACATTCACAAAGTAAGGTTGATATGCCGGGAGATTTCTGAGTTAGATCCAACGGCTCCTATTGGTGATACTATGACGGAACAAATCATTGTCTATGGTCTAAATCTAGAGTTCAGGAGCTTTGTTGTTGCTATACAAGGATGACAAACTCAACCATCACTTGTAGAGTTTGAAAATTTATTAGCTAGTCAAGAAGCCTTAGCTAAACAAATGAGAGGAGTCTCGTTGAATATTATTTGAATATTGTAGAACTTATGTTTTATTGTTAATTTTTCTACTTTTTTTTTTGTAACTATTTTAATATAAAGAATTTTTAATGTATTTTAAATTTGTTTATCTTTAATGTTTGTTTTAATGTCTTTAAATGTATTTGATATATTATATATTTTTTAAATTTGTTGTATATAATAAAATATTCTAAAAAAATTAATACGGGCCGGGTCGAGTCGGGTTCGAGTTTGACTTCTATAATTCGGGTCAAACTTGGATAAAATTTAGGCCTATTTTTCGGGCCGAACCAGACCTGAGCCTAACAATTTGGCCTAAAATTTTGTTGAAGCTCAGCCTGAATCCGACCCGGCCCATAAATAGCTCTAATTTGAACTCAATATATACTTATTATTATATTTGTTTAATTTATTAATCTTTAAATTAAATGTAAACAAATATATTTATCTAGTTCAACTTTGTTAATATTTTATTAGAAGATAGAAATAAAAAAATGTTGATGCATATTTTAAGAATTCAATTTAAAATTTTGTAAATAAAAAATAATGATTTATTTTATTTACATAATTACGAATATCATCATTCATTTTATGATCAAAAATAAATTTTACTCGTACTGAAAATAATATTTAAATAAAATTTTTGTAACAATAATAATGACCGCTTCCATATACAAAGTTAATTTAAATGTTTGGAAAACAAATTCAAGCTACCCTTCCAACCATTTGTTTGATAAAAATATTTAATTTTTGAACTCAAATGAGATGCTTTTACTATCATTCAATCCTCGTCAATTACAGTGGTTTTACTATCATCCATTCGAAAGAATAATTACCACGTTTTTCACCGTACAACTCAATCCATGTAAACACAATGGTATGATGTCACAATAATAACAGTCGCAATACATTCTCATGATAACATATATAAGAGTACACAATATTTTAACCACAGCATTTAAAATGTCCACAGTCTACTATCATGCGAAAACACGACACAACTCAAGATCATATCAATACACATTTCATATCAATATCACATATATACTCAACAAAGAGCATTATCACACATCATAATATAGCACAGATAGAAACACACCTCAAGCGGGCAAGAGCTTTAACATTGGGAAAAACGTCTCTCACACTCAGATCTATCATCGAGTCTAGTTGAATTAGAACTTACAAAAATAAATTCTACATTAAATCTATCACTATACCACCTACTAAACACAATACTATATCGAATAACAAATACTCATGTGTCAGTATCGAAGCTTTTACAGAAGCAGTTTGCACAAGTGAAAAAAATCACTCGTCGTTCTCAAAATCGTGATCACTTGTACAAAGAATATCCCATGTCATATCTCTTATTTATTTTTCTTAAAAATTACTGAGTACAATAACTTGTAAATAGTAAAACGAGATTTTCAAGTTCGAATTTAACTAAACGGACTGTTTAAATTAAATTAATTTTAAATTAGCAAGTTTTTTAAAAATTATTTTCTTAATGTTGTACTTCTTTTAGATTTTCTATTCAAATTATTACTGAAATTTTAAAATAATTAGTACTATTTTTTTAATAACATACTTGATTTAATACATATAATGAACTCGCATAAACATGTAAATAAGAAAAGACGGTTGAAATTGTGATTTCATATCATCTTTATCCCTTACAAATAAAAAATAAAAAATTATATTTTTCTGGAATAACAGTTTCATATTATCCTTCTACGTATGTAAATTAATATATTTCTAAAATATAAAAACACGCTCCAAACCAAGTTTGTTGCAGTTTATGAGACTTGAAAGAACAAAATAAAAATGTGAAATTCAATAAATACCTCTCCTCACTAACTTGTTCGATCGGAGACGATGACCAGAAATGTAGAAAACCAGCAAAAGAGAGCCACTCCAAACCAAAGGGTTTTTTGTAGCTTGATGAAATCAGTGCCCAAATACTTTCACCTACAAGAACAACACAAAGGAAATCAGTGCCGACGGCTGATGAAAGTAGTGAAATAATATTCTCTTTTTTTCTTTCCTAGGAAAATTTTGAGGAAGCTTGGCTGCAATGGCTTTAAGAAAAACAAATTAAAGCTTAGTTTGAAATAAATCAATGCCGACGGCTGGTGAAAGTAGTCAAGGAAGCCTGCTATTAAACTTTAGTAATCTATGAAGCATGGATACGAATATGACACGAAACGGACACAACGGTAAAATAATTTTAAAAAAGGAGGACACGGATATAACAGAATATGACAATAAAAAATATTAATATTAAAATATTTAATATAAATGAAAATACTATTTTTTTTATGTGAAAATATTTTTTCTGTAGTTTAATAGAGCTTTTCTGTTTTTATTTTGTTCTCTTTAATTTAGTGCTTTAACTTTTTTGCTTTATGGTTTTATGTGCTTAGTTATTAACACTGCTTTAGTTATTGATGATTGGGTGGAGTGTTTTAATTTCTTTACAAGAGTGATTGCTCCCATTACTTTTAATAAAATATCATCTATTTATTAAAAAAAAAAAAAGAAATCAAAAAGACAAAAATACTGAGATCCTATTAAACCCAGCCTAACAAAGACACGTGTCTTTTGAATATTGGTAAGAAAAAACATCATCTTAAAATGAAACATAATTGAAAAAAAAAACAACCTAAATCTAAACAAAAAAATGAAAAACCTTAAATTTCTCCTTTTCGCACCAGAGAAATCATGAAGAGGAAGAAATATAACGACGACATCATTGCGCGTTCATCACGTGTCCATTAGTAGACACCGTATCATGAACGTGTCAGGATTGTGTCCTACGTCTTTTTTTTTTTTTTGACATATTCTAGCATGTTCAATGAGTCTTCGTGTTGGACACATGTACAACATCGATACGAGGAGGAATGAACCATGTCGGTGCTTCCTAACTAGGAACACATAAACTAGCATACTTTTAAAATATGAAATAAATATATAGAAAAAACACATTAGCGAAATAATATAAATATAATATATTTATTTAAACACAATATCGAACATATCAATATAAATTTGAAAATTAAAAATTGAATAAAACAATATTGAATTTTACTAGAAGTTGAAGCCTGTTTTATAGTTTGCTTAAGATAGATTCAGTTACTCCTTTGGTACATGGAAAAACATTGGTCGACTGTCTCTCAGAACAACAACGAAATGAATACGACAGTAGCTCCACTGCAGTGATCAATAAACAATAATCTTGCCTTCTTCTATCACCTAAAAACATTTGAAATTTTATAGAGAAAAATTTCGAGAGTGAAAATAATTTCAGAGTGTTTCTGTGTAAAAATTCTGCAGAATTCTTTCGGTTTAAATAGGTATTCAACCAAGGAATTTATGAAAACAAAAAGATTTAATAGAGCCATTAATTTTGTGAATCAAGGAGTTAAATTTGATAAAGGAACCATTAAATTAAATCATTGCTAAGGAAAAATAATTATGTATTAAGTTAAAATATCCACAAGCCTATATAGGGCATGACCAATTCGAAAATTTCGCATCGCTCATGTTGTGCAAATGCGCCCCCAACCTCGATGGGTTTGGATTTGCATCCCCTACACGCAAGACAAAAATTCAAGTTTAATCATTCAATAATCTCCAAGTGGGTTCAGATATATATACATATCCTACGCTTGTATCTAACCAATGTGAGATTTAAATTTTTTTTTTCATCAACATTATTCACAAGTGACTTATTTTGAGCATCAATTTTTCATTCATCACTCAACCATTTTGAGCATATGATATACCGTTGTAAATATCTTATGGAATATAATATACAACCATAATTTTATGATTCATCTCTTTATCTTTACCAATCGAGAATATGCCTTAAAACCTTAAAAAAAAAATCATTTTTCCAACAGAAAATACCCGTTCTCACTAGCTTTATGGATCAGAGGATGAACAAAAATGAACGCCAGCAAATGGAACTCTTAATATCAAGTGAGTATTTTTGTTAAATTAAAATGTATTATAATGTTATTTAAATCAAAATGAAATGCTTTTACTTGAGGCCGGTAGGAAATCTAGGAAAAAGACGAGAAAGGACCTACACCCTTTAACAGCATAATTTCCTTTTGTCCTATTTGACTCATAATTGGGCGAGGATGGGCCCCTCAAGTGATACAGCCTTGTCTTAATTATTTTCTAAATAGAATTTAATGCTATGGGGATCGATTTATACCCATATAAATTCCAAGTGATTTTATTTTAATAATTTTTTTATACTTTTAATATTTTAATAATTTAATTATTAATATAATTAAAATTTATTCTATTTATTTATATTTTTAAGAATTTAATTTTTTACTTCTTCAAATTTAAATTTTTAATTTAATTACTAATATAATTAAAATTTTTGATCAATTCAAATTAATTATAATATCAATAATATAATTATTAAATTAATATTTTTTATTTTAAAATATCATATCATTAAATTTAAAAGAAATCTAGTAATATTAATAATTAATTTAAATTTATAAAATTGAATAATATTTAAATAAAAATTTTCAAAATAAATTCACTTTACCCTTCCAATCATTCGTTTGATAAATATGATTTAATTTTTAAACTAAAATGAGATGCTTTTTAGTTGGTCAAAGAAGGCTGCTACGGGAAAAGACGAGGAAAGGACCCACACGGTTTAACCTTTTTGTTTCTTAATTTTTTATAAATAGGATTTAAAGTTTATGATAAATATTTATTAGGGATATTTTAAAGGATTTCTTTATCCAACAATCACTCAACATTTGTATAAAATCAATTAAACTTCGTTAAGGCTAGACTTTGATTTAGATTCTCAATTCAACAAGCAATTGTAGTAAAAATAGGTTTCAGCAAATTAATTTTAGGGTAAATTGTAAAAAAAAGGTAATTTTTTAGTAAAAATTATCGATAATATTACTCAATTTTAGACTTTAATTTAATCATATAAAAAATTACAAAAAAGTGTAATATTATTTAAATCTTACATTAATGTAAGTGGATTTCTTTTTAAAGTTTAAAATAATACTATTTACGATTAATTTAAAAGATTTTTTTATCGAACAATGACTCAACATTTGTATAAAATTATGATCATGATGAAAATTAATTGTGATAAAATCTTTGAATTATTTATTGTGTTTAAGTAATTTTCTCATACCCTCTAATAAAGTGAATTTTCGTTATTTGAATTTTTTATTGATGTTGTTTTGGATTAATTTGTGAATTTTTGTATATTGGTTGATTTATACTTTAAGACACGAGAGAGTTAGTTGTTTTTTTATAAATAAATATTTTAGCCTGTCTCTTTGAATTGAGAATTATCTTGAAATTTTGAAATTGTAAGTTTGACATCAAAATTATAATTTTGTGTGAGCTTTTGAGCCTATAGAGCATATACTTTATTTTGTGCTCATTTTATTTTTTGTTGTGTGTATATCAATTTGATTTGTTATTCTAGAATTTGCTTCGATTATGCATGTTGAGATCACATTTTTTATTTGATACACTGAGACGATAAAAACACTTAGGATTAGCCCATTTAATCTATAAAAGCTTATCTATTGAATTAACCCCTAATAAACCTCATTGATCTTAACCCATTGTTATTCTAACCCGTTGATATTAACCCACAACCCATATGTATATTGTAAAATTATCTTTTTTATTGACTTTTTCTTGTTGAGATTTGATTTGATTAGTTGACTAACTATATTTTATTATTTGAATTGTTGAATTTTATTTTGTTTTTAAAAAAATAAAAAAAGAGAAAAATATATAAAAAAAATGATTGAACTTGAATAACTAATTTCATATTTTGTAGAAAAGCTCATTTTTATTTGTGATAATTTTTATTAATATAAATTATGTTTATTCAACCACTGATTGTTTCCTCCAATTAGGTATAATGAAAAATACCAAGCGCTTATAAATTTAGCGGCAAATAATTGGGAGAGAATAAGCTTTTCATACTTTTTAAATCACATATTTTAAGATATTTAAGAGAGGAAAAGGTGCAAAGTGAAGTTAGGACAAATCAGGAGAAAATCGGCCTTCGTCTTCATCTTAATCAGAAATATAAGCGCACTCAAAGACAATCAATTCCTCAATGCGAGGTGGAAGCATAATCTGATTGGGATAGATATCACAATCCTGTAATTCAATCCTTTTTTATGTGTTAATTTTCCATTCGCTTTTGAGGAATTTAAAATTGTTCAAACGAAAAAAAATATAAGAGTCAATTATATAATTTAAGTTAAAAAAAAATTTTAAAATGATTATTTAACGTATTATATTAATTTATCATTATATCGTTAAGGATAGGGCTGTGTTAATAGATGCTCTTGGAAATTGGATTGAAGGGAAGAGGCTCGGCATTTAATGTGGAATTGTGGGATGCGTTGATAGGATTACAAAGAGCGAGAGCTCGAGGGTATGGCAAGGTGGTGTTGGAGAGTGATTGTCGGATGGCACCAAGTATGATTGAGAGCTGTTTGGCAGGGGTTGTAGCAAACACTTCTGTCAAGGAAATAAAACAGACAATTCAAGGCTTCGAATCGGTTGTCTTCAAGTTTGTGTAAAAGAGAGGGCAATTCAGTGACGGATTGGTTAGCTCGATCGTGTGACTATGGTAATGGCAATCTATACACATTGGAAGCTCTCACTTTCCAGATTCAGAAGCTACTTCTCGAGGATAAAATTGATTTACCTTATGTAAGAACCATATGATCTAAGGCAGTCTGTTACCTTCTTTTACTTATATATATATATATATATATATGTATATTACAATACGATAATATAAATGATTAAAACGTAATATTTTAAACATAAATAACTAAAATATAACTTGAAATAAATAAAAATTGACTATTTTAATTATATACCCAAATATCGAAGATAACCTTTTTTTTGGTTGGATTACAAAAAAAAATAATAATCAAAGCTTATCATTAAAAGAAATGAGGTTTGATTGAAATAAATAATACGGTTTGCAACAACCGTCATTAAAGCTTCCCAGAAACAAGAAAATACAAGTAATGCCGATGTCACTCACTACTCGAGTGCTCGTCACCTAAAGAAAAAGGTTTGAAAATTAGCATCCCACTATTCACGAGGCCCTCTTGAAGAAGCTTAGCATCCCATTCCACTGATTCCCACCACTCCTTTTGCGTTTCGATATTAAGAGGGAGAATTGGAGATGAATGGAGTTGGGGAATATTTAAAGGCATCCTTTTTAATTTCGGACAACCTAATACAGTAATAGCTTTAAAAGATTCACAAAACACTACTGCATCAACACTGCAAATGCTCTTCAATTCAGGTAGATTCATCAATTCAATTTTCCTTAATCGTGGAAGACAAAATTCCATGGTAACCCTTCCTCTTTCCTCCTCTGATGTTATTATTTCCTCCAATTGCGTACAATGAAAAATACGAAGCACTTCTAAATTTCGCGGCACACAGTTGGGGAAGAATAACCTTTTCATATTTTCTAAATTCCATATTGAAAGATATTTAAGAGAGGAAATGGTGCCAAGTGAAGTGTTGAGGACAGACCTGTGGAAAATCGTGGGGAAAATCGGGCCTTCATCACAACAGCAGGCGCAATTGAGGACACCCAATTCCTCAATGTGAGGTGGAAGCATAATTTGATCGGGATTGATATTACATTCCGTTAATTCAATCCTTCTAAATGTAAAATACTTCACTGTCAATCCTTCTCTACCCACAAAGATCCTGAATTTATGAGGCTCTTCACGACCATGAAATGCTTGGGCATACATGTTCAAGTTGTGCAAGTCGTTAAACCTGCCTTCAAAGAATTCCAATTTCTTCAACTTACAAGCCTCTTTCCCGCTTATCAAAGTTCGGCCAAGCTTCAAATATTGAAGGCAAGAAAGTCTTGACAATTTTCCATTTGGGATCTTCTTTACACTCGAACGTTTCAAATTTAGGTACTTGAGGCTCGACAAGTTTTGCAGTCCATGAGGGACTTCCTTGATTTTTGTTCTTTTAAGATTCAACACTTACAAAACTCGAAGATTTGACAATGATGGCACATACTCTAAACGACCACAGCAAGCAAGTAATAATGCAGTGAGGTTTTTCAAATTTGATAAGCAAATTGGGAGACTCTTGATAGGATTCCAAGAAAGATTAAGAATCTTGAGTCCATCCATATGGTTGAAGAGACCTTCTGGAATACTCATTATACCACAAAAAGTCAGATCCAATGTTGTGAGCATCGGAAACTTTGGTAGTGACATTTCCAAGGGATACAGAACTTCTAAGTCCCAATTCATCATCAATGAAACCTTCTCCAAATCCTCACTCCATTCTTGCACATTTGGTGGCCCAAATAATCCCATGCCTGCTTTTACCAAAAATCGAGGTTTCACAGTTGTGATACTTAACGCCATGTACCTTACAAGATCATGCATCTTTACACGTCTTTGAATGCTCCATCCAAATCCATCAGCAACTTCTAACAAACAATTGTTTAAGAGTTTATTCATTATTGCACGACCCCTGGCAAATTCTGCCTGCCAGCTATCCATTTCTTCCACAAGCCCTTCTGCGATCCAAAGTTTAACAAGCTCTCTCTCCCCAATTCTACAATCTTCAGGATATAATGCGCAACTGAGGAAACAATGTTGAAGTTTTGGATCCTTCAAACGATCATAACTAAATCGCAACTGCTGGAACACCTCTTCTTCCCATCCGTTAACACTTTTTTTGCGAGCACTTAGTTCCTTTAGTGCATTCTTCCATTCAGAAAGGTCATCGATGTCCTTCATAGAAGAAGCTACAGTAATAACTCCCAAGGGTAAACCCGCACAGTGCTCAGCAATCTTTTTTGCAATTGGTTCCACTTGTGGAATATTTACAATACCCTGACCCACCTTCTCCGAGAACAACTTCCACGACTCTTCTTCCACCAAAGGCTTCACTTTAATTGCTCTACAACTCATTTTTCTACACACATCAAATGATCGCGTTGTCAACACTAATTTACTCCCAGTAGATGGCTCAGGAATTCCTACCTTCTCAAGGGAAAGCTCTTCCCATATATCGTCCAAGATCATCACAAACCTACTCTTCCTAGACAATTTTTCAAACAGCATCCCTGACCTTGTTATTTCATCATCATCATCACAAACGCTTACTCCAATCTTACTTGCCAGGTCTTTCTGTAGCTTAGCAATACCCTTGTCCTTGGATACGGTGATCCAAATTACACTATGGAACTTCCCCGTCTCTTTTAAGAGTTGATTGTTTATAAGCTTCATGATGCTTGTTTTCCCCACACCACCCATCCCCCAAACTCCAATCTTTCGAACCTTATCATCCATCAAGCACTGCCAAATCTCTTCCACACTGGCCTTTGCACCTTCACCCGATAAAGTTGTTGTCGGCAAAACTTGTCCAATCCATTGATGATCGTCAACCACCAAACCATCTTGAAATTTGCCTTGTTGAATAAGTTCCTCAACTTCTCTTGTCCTCTTTAACACATCGTCTGCATGAAATCCACGTGTAAGAGTACTGCTTTCACTGATTCGTTCATTAAGGTTTTGAACTTCGCCATTGATTCTTTTGACATTTTCCAACCATATCTGGACTTCACTCTTGAGTTTCTTTCTTGGCTGCAGCTCTGCGTTCATTCTAGAATCTGTATCTTCCTTCACACCATTCAATTCCATTACTTTCCTTTTCAAGTCATTTATATGCTGATCAAGGCTTCTGTGATTGTCCAATTGTTTATCAAACTTATTCAGAACAAAGTCCATGGCTGTCAGTTAGGTGTACTGCACACCATGTAATATGTTAGAAACCAAATAATATAATGCATAGTCAGTTGTATGTATCTAAACATGGCTAAAAACCAACATAATCTTTTTAGCAGATTCCACAAGAAATTTCAGAAGTTATAAAGATGTAATCAAGAAAATTTCCCTCACAAATGATGAAATGAAATTAATAGAAAATAGATATCTAGAGTCAATCCAAATAAATTACCATAAGGAATTCTAAAATGTTATTACTTGATTTTTAATGCAATAGCAGCTTTTGTTGTTTCAGTGTCATTTTTCATAGTATGTTAACATGCTAAAATATCTACATACTGTTATTAAGCTCCGAAATAGGAGATTACAAATTTTTAAATTATAAGCAAATCCTAACCTTAGTTCCAATGCTAGGATAATCCTTCTTCATTTAGTCTTCTATAGTAAAATGTGCCTAATGGGATCTTGGAAGCACATGAACTGTAGTTGTACCAAGTTAGAACACAAATCATAAACAATTGTATAAAGTTTTAGTTAGTGAGCTCTGTTATAGTCTTGATTTTTCTATATTCTAACACATATATCTTCAGATATAAGATACATAGATGTGATCTTCTTAGTATATGAAAATAACTGAGACTCACCCTTGAAGTGGGCAACATATATAGTTAATGAGAATGGAGCAAAAAGCAATATATGTAATTGCAAGCATGAAAAGGAACCAAGTTTGTTGCAGTTTATGAGACTTGAAAGAACAATAAAAAAGGTGAAATTCAATAAATACCTTTTTCTGACTAACTTGTTCGATCGGTGATGAGCACAAATGAAGAAAACCAGCAAAAGAAGTTGCTTGCTTGCTGATAATATGATGGGAAGCTGGTGGAAGAGAGCCACTCCAAAGGGTTTTATGTAGCTGCCTTTCACTCACCTAAACTTACTTCCACCTACAACACAAAGGAAACCACTGCTGAAAGCTGACAAAAAGTAGGGGAAAAATAAATACAGATGAATTTTAAAATTTTAACTTTTTTATATAAATGGATTAGTAGATTTATTTTTAAACTAAAATCTTCATCAAAGAAAGCTGCTATGAAACTTTAGGATAAAGGGTTAATATATTTATATGGAGGTGCTTGAATTTGGTAATTTTTACCTATTTGGTACTTAAATTTTCAGAATCAACCAAGACAACTCACCATTTTTCGACATATATGACAGAAAAAAAAAACGACACTAAATATTTTAAGATTTTCAACATATATGACAGAAAAAAAACGACACTCACCATGAAATTGAATTTTATAGACTTGAATTCACGACCAAAATGTAGACTTTAAGAGATTAAATATGTGAGGGGGGGGGGGTTCCAGCTTTTAATCCTGGATTATGGTAATTGCTTGATCAAATTTGTGCATCTTAATCATGAAGAAACCAGAAAATCAAAGCATATGAATAAATTTTCAACAATAAGATGAAAAGGAAACAAAAACCCAAATCAAAAGTGAGTGGAGGGAAGATCTTAGAAAAGATAGGAAGCGATAACATAGAAATATTTGGAAGAACAAGCAAAAATTTTCTCAGGACTTGTGAAAATTAAAAGAAACAGAGCATTAGAAGTTAAAGTTACCTGATACTTCTGTTTGCCAGTGAAGGGAAAAAGAAAAAAAAAGCGACACTCAACATGAAAATGAAATTATAGTATGTTGCAGACAGTTAAAGAAGAATAAAAAGGTGAAATTGAATAAATATACTAACTTGTTGGATGGGAGATGATGAGCAGCAATGAAGGTTCTGATAATATGATGCCAAACTGCTCGAAAAGAGCCACTCCAAAGGGTTTTCTATGCCTGCCCCCTTGAATCACCTACAATCCAAAGAAAACCGGTGCGTAAACCATTTATATAATAACGGAAATTCTTCAAGAAAAATATGTGGAAAGCAGTACGAAAAGTTTCACGGCAATGACTTTAAGAAAAGTAAATTGAAGCTTAGTCAGCTTGCATTACTAGGGAAAGAGTTAATTTATTGGATAAAGTTTGCTTGAATCTCTTACTATCGTATATTTAAATTTTATTCTATTTATTTATATTTTTAAGAATTTAATTTCTTACTTCTTCAAATTTAAAATTTTAATTTAATTATTAATATAATTAAAATTTTTGTTCAATTCAAATTAATTATAATATCAATAATATAATTATTAAATTAATATTTTTTATTTTAAAAAATTATATCATTAAATTTAAAAGAAATCTAGTAATATTAATAATTAATTTAAATTTATGAAATTGAGTAATATTTAAATAAAAATTTTCCACCGCTTCCATATACAAATTTAATGTAAATGTTCGGAAAATAAATTCACTTTACCCTTCCGATCATTCGTTTGATAAATATGATTTAATTTTTAAACTAAAATGAGATGCTTTTTAGTTGGTCAAAAAAGGGACGAGGAAAGGACGCACACGTTTTAACCTTTTTGTTTCTTAATTTTTTATAAATAGGATTTAAAGTTTATGATAAATATTTATTAGGGATATTTTAAAGGATTTCTTTATCCAAAAATCACTCAACATTTGTATAAAATCAATTAAACTTCGTTAATGCTAGACTTTGATTTAGATTCTCAATTCAACAAGCAATTGTAGTAAAAATAGGTTTCAGCAAATTAATTTTTGGGTAAATTGTAAAAAAAAAAGTTATTTTTGTTTGTCTCAAATTACATTTTAATCATTTATATTTGAAATGTTACGTTTTAATTACTTACGTTATTATTTTGTTACGAAGTAGACACTTTGCCGTTACATTCAGTCACCTCCCTAACGACAATCATACGTGGCTATCCAAATGAGTTTTAAATACCAATTTGAATGTCTAACTGGTACGAGAATAGATTTTTAATTAAATAAATTTAATTAATTAAAAAATTTAAATTAATTACACATTGAATTGGAAAAGAAAAATTGTTCGTCTCCTTTTTTTTTAGTTTTCTTTTGCATTTTGACTGAAAAAATTATTCTTATCCCAGTTGGATATTTAAGTTGACATTTAAAACTCATTTAGACTGCTACGTAGTGTTGAAGCCCAATTTTAACTGAATCCAAAAAATTTAAATTTATTTTAAAAATTAAGTTTATTCTAAATTTAAATTTAAATTTATTATAAATTTAAATTTAAAATTCATTTAAATAATATCCAGTACAAAATGTCCAATTACAAAGCCAATTGACCTCAAAGTTAAATGACCTAAACTATATTACAAATAGGCCCAAATAAGCCCAGACCCATTACACCCAAATCCATAATCTACTAAGTGCTGCTGCTGCCTCCACCTCAACCAACCAGAAGCTGCCACGTCATCACCAAGTTGTACCACCAGCAACTTGCACTGCCATCAGCTACTTCAACTGCCACTGCCATCGTCGAACCTGCAAAAACAAAGAGATTAGATGTACATTTAATTGCAAAAAACAAATAATCATCATTTTAAATCTGGTTATAAACCAGATTCAAACAATTTTGTAGGGGGTTAGAAAATTTTTCCAGAAAAAGATCAATATAGAACAGTTAGCTTGTGAAAGTCAAAAAACACAAGGCAATCGATATCAAAACGGTGAGTAGAATACCAAGCAATCTCAGGTTCAGTGTTAGCCAGGTATAATTTTTAAAAGTATATACACTTATTGCTCATTTATTATCCCGTATGCATCAAAAGTAACCGTTTATATTCGGTATAGGCTGATGTATATAATTTATTAAGCCTTTATTATTGTTTGCTAATATTCATTGTATTCAATGCTCATAAGCATAATAATAATAATAAGTGATAACTGCCTCATTAATAATTATTAATAATATTATTAATAGTAATAAATAAAAAAGGGACATTAATAATAAAAGAAAAACAGAAAGGACAGAGGACTTATCCTCGGCCGGTTCTATCGTCCCCGGAGCTTCGCGTCGGAGTGCCATCATCGCCTCGTCGCGCATGGATCTGCAAAAGGAAAGAACAAAAGATTTAAAAATGTTAAAAAACGGTTTCATAAAAAAGGGAAAGTTTAAAACCAAAAAATAAGGAAAAGAAAAGTTTTTTTTTTTACCGATCGGAGGCAAGTGGCACGTGGAAGGAGACCTAGCTCCGGAGACACGGTCGAACCGGCGCGCGTGACCATGAGCGGCAACGACGCGCGGCCGCAGAAGGAAGAGCGTGGCGGATACGCGCGATGGATAGCGACCGTACTGACCGGTTGGGGTACGACTGGCCGAATGAGGGGAGAGGATTTTTTGAGAGGTTTTCGTTTTTTTTTTCTGAAAAGGGGTAAAATGATTTTTTTTTTCTAAAGATTGGCCTATTTATAGCCATCCAAAATGATGTCATTTTGGCATGGTTTCAGAATGCTCAAAATGGCACCGTTTCGCCTAATAACCCTTGGGCGACTCGAAGTCCGACCCGACCCGACCTAGGATCCGCGTGTTTTTGAAGGAGGGGTTATTTATGCGTTTGATCCTTCCATTTTTTCTAAAATTTTCAATCAGGTCCTTTTTACACTTTTAATTAATTTTAAATTTGCCCATCGATTTTCAAGACTTTTCAATTTAATCCTTAGACCTTTTGAATGCACCAGGAGCTGCCACGTGTCATCATTTTGGTTTATTTCTACAAACGGTCCCTTTTATTTTTAATTTGTTTTAATTTAATCCTTAAATCAAGTTCGTTTTAATTACAAAATTGACCCAAGAATTTTCCATGGTTTTCAAACTAGTCCTCTGACTTCAGGATGCCTGAGAGATTGCCACGTGTCACCTATTTTTCGTTTTATTTCCTTAAAGGTCCTTAAACTGTCCAAAAATTCCGTTTTTACCCCTAAACTTCTAAAAATTCCATTTTTAACCTCGAAACTTCCCAAAATCCCATTTTTACCCTAAAACTTTTTAAAATTCCTTTTTTACCCTCGAACTTCCAAAAATCCCATTTTGACCCCAAAACTTCCAAAAATTCCTTTTTACCCCTGAACTTCCAAAAATCCCATTTTAACCCCAAAAATCCCATTTTTACCCCTAAACTCCCAAAAATCCCATTTTTTATCCCAAAAATTCCATTTTGACCCTAAAACTTCCAAAACTTCCATTTTACCCCTAAACTCCCAAAAATCCCATTTTTTACCCCAAAACTTCTAAAAATTCCATTTTTACCCCCAAACATCCAATAATTTCATTTTTAACCCCAAATTTTCCCAAAATTACCATTTTTCCCTCGAGAATCCAAAATTACCATTTTACCCTCGGGTATCCGAAAAGTCTTATTTTGAACTCCAATTGCATCATTCCTCTTTCTCATCAATATTTGCATTTAATTTTAAATTATTATGCACTTGTATTCTGCATTTTTTATTTTTCGCAAATAATTTATCTTCTTATTTATCTTGCTTCGCGTTATTTAATATACATTATTAACTGCCTATTCGTATTAAACTCGTATGCTTATTTTTAAAATTGTTTTTCATAAAAGCTTTAAAATCGAGGCGATATTCTTTTATTTCGAGTTTCGAAAATTTGTGCCTTAACTCACTAAGTGCAATTTTTCTTCAAATTGAAACAATCAGATACCCTTAATCGAGGCAATGTTTCCTTATCTTCGATTCTGAAATATTGCGCCTTAACTTACTAGGTGCAACCTTTCTACAAATCAAGATAATCGAATATCCTCTTCGCAAAAATTTAAAAAAGGTTTTACAAAGGAAAGCTTATTATTTCTAGATTTTGAAATGTCATGCCCTAACTTACTGGACGTAACTTTCTTCCTCGATCACTTTGAAATAGCGAGATTTCCAAACAAACCTGATTTCTTTTAAACTTAACTCATGCATTCAAGGATCGTGTTTTAAACTTTATTCAAGTTTTTAAATGTTACAAATTAAGACCCGAAAATAATCAATATAGTACCAATTTTGGGCGTATGGGGGTGCTAATCCTTCCTCATGCGTAACCGACTCTCGAACTCGTTTTTTCTGGATTTCAAAGACCTACATGTTTTCAAAACGTTTTTTTTTTAAAAAGAGACGTTTTGTGGTGATCCAATCACACCGAATAAAGGATTGGTGACGACTCCCATTATTTTTCGATTTCAAAATAATTTTCGAAACTTCGTTTTAATCGGTTTCGACACGTAGGATTGTCGTTAGGGATGTAACGAAGCTTAATGATAGAGTGACTACTTCGTAACAAAATGATAACGTAAGTGACTAAAACGTCACATTTCAAACAAAGTGACTAAAATGTAATTTGAGGCAAAAAAAGTGACTATTATTGTAGTTTACCCTTAAGTTTATTTATATTTAAAAAATTAAGTTAACTTTAAGGTTTTTTAATTGAATTTGAATTATTTCAAGTTTGGATTATTTTGGATTTAGTGTATCATTTTAATTCATTTAAAATATAAGTTTAGATCCAACAATAAATGTGCTAAAGTTGCAATGTTAATTCATAATTCATACAAGTCTTCGAGTGATAAGTTTAGCCATATCTGTTACAAGATCATGCATTTTTATTCTTTCATTTCCTACATTTTCTAACAAGCAATTCTCTACTAGTGTTCTTAGTACAGGTTGTCCCTTGTCCATGTTCGCTTCCATGCTCCCCATTTCCTCTATTAATCCCTTTCCAACTCAATCCCTTATCAACTGTTCCTTTAAGATTCTCGAATCTTCATGATACGATGCATAGGTAAGGAAACAGTTTTGGATTCTTCAAATTTTCAATCGATCGTAGTTGAATCACAATTGCTCACTACAGGAAAACAAGTTTTTAGCAGCGTTTTTTTGGGTTAATAAGCGCCGCTTGTGCCGCTATAGAACATGATCTTTAGCGGCGCTTTTTGCACGAACGCCACAAAAAACCATGGTCTTTAACGGCGCTTATCTCACAAACGTCGCTAAAGACTATGGTCTTTAGCGGCACTTATCTCACAAACGCCGCTAAAGAACATGGTCTTTAGTGACGCTTTTCTCACAAACGCCGCTAAAGAACATGGTCTTTATCGGCATTTTCCCACAAACGCTGCTAACATTAACAAATTTTACCAACTCATTTTAATTTATATAGAACCCAAATTTTCAATATTTTTCCTGTAAATTCAAATTCATTTTCAATTGAATTTTTACTCAAACCTTCATAAATTTCTTGAAATATAGAGTCTTTTAAAGTGTTAGTGATGAAGTCTTGCAAAGCTAGAATATGTAAATACATATGGATAACTTGAAACATGTGACAGGCTAAACTTGCATTTTACAAGCAATTAAATATCCAAAAATCTAATAACTCAATTACACTCGAAGTACCAAAAAAAACAAATATTCTTAACAAAATTGAAACAAAAAGTGTAAAATTTAGACAAAATTTCTATCAAAAAAATAAAAATAAAAATAAAAATACATAAATTGTACTTATTGATAAAACATCATCGATTATTCCTAATGCTAAATTGCAAAAGACATTACTAGTCAAGATCCCTCTTATAGCACAGAGTTGAAAATCATCTCCGCAAGTTCATGCAACAACTTAAACAATATAATTATTTTCAAATTTGATTTGGTTCGATTTGATTCATACAATATTATGAATTAATTTATGTCAATGGCTAGTAAATGAAGAAAGTTCGAGAGAAAACATTTAATCGAACTATTTTCTAATAAATAAAATAACGCAAAATCATACTCAAATTTGACATGCAAATGAGTCCTGAGTCTTGAGTCCTGAATCTTAAACTCTAAACTTCACCGTAATAAGCATGAAGTTAAATAAACATATAAACCTATATTGCTTTGACCCTACAGAACCAATGTTTTTAGCATCACTTATTCAAACTCAACGACAATAAAAAGGCAAACTCCACATATCAAACAGTTTAACCTCAAATTTGTATTGGTTCAAATGTCTTTACTCGCATCTTTGTTGACAGGTTTTATGGAGACTAATTGTTCTGCTTCCTGAAAAGTGATTCTTGTGTTTATAAAGAAAAATCACCTTTCATACAAAAAGTGACTATTTTTGTACTTTACCCTTAATTTATATTTAAAAAATTAAGTTAATTTTAAAGTTTTTTAATTGAATTTGAATAATTTCAATTTGGATTATTTTGGATTTAGTGTATCATTTTAATTCATCTAAAATATAAGTTTAGAGACAACAACACATGTGTTAAAATTGCAATGTTAATTCATGATTCATACAAGTCTTGAATGATAAGTTTAGTCATATCTGATACAAGATCATGCATTTTCACTCTTTCATTTCCTACATTTTCTAACAAGCAATTCTCTACTAGTGTTCTTAGTATAGCTTGTCCCTTGTCCATGTTTGCTTCCATGCTCCCCATTTCCTCTATTAATCCCTTTCCAACCCAATCCCTTATCAACTGTTCCTTCAGGATTCCCGAATCTTCACGATATGATGCACAGGTAAGGAAACAGTTTTGGATTCTTCGATCTTTCAATCGATCGTAGCTGAATCTCAATTGTTGATGCACCTTGTGTTTAACATCTACGATACTCGATATGTTTTGGTTCAATTCTGCGAGCGCATTCCTCCATATTGGAAGACTGTCTTCACCTCTCATGCTACTGGCAACTATAACTATTACCAACGGCAAACCAGCACAACGCTCAACAATAGATTTTGCAATCTGAAGTAAATCTATAGAACTCATTAGGTTTTGACCAACCTTATCCGAGAACAATGTCCATGCATCTTCTTCCGAAAGCGGCTCCATTTTTACGACTTGACAATCCATTCGTCGACATACATCCAATGATTGAGATGTCAACACTAATTTACACCCAGAAAACTCAGGAATTCCAACTTTTTCGAGGGAAAATCTCTCCCATACATCATCCAATATTAAAACAAATCTACCCTTTTCACTCAAAATTTCAAATAACATCCCTGCTCTTAAAGTCTCATCTTCATCTTCGGAAATATTGACATTCATTGCCTTTGCAATCTTATTCTGCAGGTCAATAACACTACATTTCCTCGCTACAGTGACCCATACTATGATCTTGAACTCGATTTCACCTTTTAAGAGTTCATTGTTGACAAGCGTGACAACACTTGTTTTCCCAACTCCTGCCATTCCATAGACTCCAACCTTTTGAACCTCATCATTCTTCAAGTGTTGCATAATCTCATTCTTTTTGCGTTCTATTGTTTCAACGACTAAGCTCGGTGTTGGCAACACTTGACCAATCCACGAAAGATCATCAACAACCAAAGCATCAGAAAATCTACCCTTTTCAAGCAATTCTTCAACTTCTTGTTCCTTCTTACGAACATTCTTAACAAGAAATCCACGAGAGAAAAAGCGGCTACCTCTAACTTTGGATTCGAGATTAGGAATTTCTCCATTTATCCTTTTGACATTTTCAATCCACAGATCAACTTCTTTCTTGATTTTCTTTCTCGGACGCAGCTCTGATTTGATTCTTGATTCGATGTCTTCTTTCTGACCATTTAGTTGATCTCTTTTTCTCTTCAGATCATTTACATTCTGATCAATGCCTCTAGGGAATTCCCAATGTTTTTCAATTAAACCCCGTATTGTATTTGCAACTTCAAAAACAGTCCCTGCTTGTTCAATTGAGTCCCTGCACAACACCAATACCATACAAGCATAAGAATTGACATCTAAGCATATATTTTAATTTCGGTAAAAGAACTGGTCATTGCAAAGGAATTTGGTATTATCTATAATACTAAGCTTCATGCTTTTGTTAGTTTTGGGAACAATTTTTCATTTTCTTATTACTGATAGCTTAAAAATAATTCTGCCTACTGCTCATAAATTAAAGGCCAAAAACTGCAAAAAAAATTAGTAAAAAAAACAAATAGAACTCTAATCAAGAAATCCATAACTCTCCACATTGAAATAAAAACTTCTAGGTACATGAAACTTTTTATTGCTGAACCCATGTCAAGAAAATGAGAAGCTGATTTTGAAGAAATATAGAAATAGGCCTGTTTCTCGATATGATATATGGATACCTGCAAAATGAAAAATGAAATTTACACATTAATTTTAGGATATAATTCATTGATGCAGATATTCCAGCTCGGATAAGCATAATTTTTTTAAAGAATTTGCATACAAGGAGCATTCCCATACTATATTTGAATTGTGCAAGCAGATATCATCTCAAGATAGAAACATACATTAAAAAGCCCCTTTAAGAACATCTGTCAATAGATTTCCAGTAACTTCAGTTTAATTACAAATTTTATAGGCTTAAATTCACGACCAAAATGTAGACTTTAAGAGAATAAATGGGGGGTTTTTCCAGTTCTTAATCCTGGCTTATGGTAATTGCTTGATCAAATTTGTGCATCATAATCATAAAGAAACCAGAAAACTAAATCATATGAATAGATTTTCAACAAAAAGTTGAAGAGGAAACAAAACCCAAGTCAAAAGTGAGTCAAGTGAAGATCTTAGAAAAGATAGGAAGCAAAAGCATAGAAATATTTCAAGAACAAGCAAAAATTTTCTCAAGATTTGTAATAATAAAAAGAAACAGAGAATTAGAAATTAAAGTTACCTGATACTTCTGTTTGCCAGAGAAGGGAAAAAAACGCAAAACAACCATGAAAAAAGATTTAACAATTTAGTGGAGAAGGAAAGCTGGAGGAAAGACCGAGTTGAAAGAGGGAAGGAGCCATGGAAGATTCAGAAATGAAAAGAAGACGAACTAACTTTATTTTTATGAGTCATAATAATAATAATTAAGCAGAGTGTAATGGTGTACAACTTTTCGCACTTGCAGAGTCAAAGGTCAACTATTTTTGTTCTCTTCCATTTCCAAATTAAAATTAAGTCGAATTTATGAGCCTACTTAAATAAATTCGAGTAATTCAATTATTAAAATAAAACTCAACTCAAATGTTGAAAATTAAGTTTTTCAAGTCAATTAACTCAGTTTCGGTTCAACTTAGATCAATCACATCTTCATTACTAAAAGGTTGCATTCGCTGCATGCGCAATCTGCTGAAATAGTTTATTACAATATTATCTTTGTTGGATCAGGTTTAATAGTTTAAAAAATTCTCAAACTTTTATAACTTTTTTTTATTTTTATTTTTATTATTTTTCGTTGCATATCACGTCGTGTTGCGACACATGATAACTTTAAATGAAAAAATCAAGAGTAGTTAACTTTAACGATTAAAATTAATAGTTAAATTTTTTTTTTATGCATTTTAAAATTTTGTATGATTTTTATAAAATTTTATAATTTTTATAATTTTTTTCTAATTTTAAATAAATTTTAAATATTTTTACATTTATTAAAATGTAATAATTTTTATAATTTTTATTGATTTTTTTTTTATAATTCTTTTGTCACATGTACACCGTGGTTGTGATGAGAAGTAGTTTTAATTAAAAAAAAATTAAAAACAATTAACTTTAACAATCAACTGTTAAAGTTAACTATCAAAATCTACCAAAAAAAAAGGTTAAAATCAAAAAATATTTTTGATGCATTATCCCAGTTCAAATTGGAGCCAACAATACACGTGTTAAAGTTGCAATGTTAATTCATGATTTATTCAAGTCTTGTGTGATAAGTTTAGCCATATCTATTAGAAGATCATGCATTTTCACTCTTTCATTTCCTACATTTTCTAATAAGCAATTATCTACTAGTGTTCTTAGAATAGTCTGGCCCTTGTCCAAGTTTGCTTCCATGCTTACCCATTTCCTCTCTTAATACCTTTTCAATCCAAACCCTTATCAACTGTTCCTTCACGGTTCTCGAATTTTCACGATAAGATGCACAAGTAAGGAAACATTTTTGGATTCTTGGATCTTTCAATCGATCATAATTGAATCTCAGTTGCAGATAAACCTTGTCTTTAACCCATACCAATGTGCTTCGGTTCAATTCTAGGAGCGCATTCCTTCATATTGGAAGACTCTCTTCAACTTTCAAGCTACTAGCAACTGTAACTATCACCAATGGTAAACCAGCACAAGGCTCAACGATAGATCTTGCAATCGATAGTAAATCTACAGAATTCATTAGATTATAACCAACCTTGTCCAAGAACAATGTTCATGCATTTGCTTCAGGAAGCGGCTCCATTTTTATGACTTCACAATCCATTTGTTGACATACATCTGATAAATGACTTTAGGGAATTTCCAATGATTTCCAATTAAACCCCATGCGGTCTTTACCGCTTCAAAAGCAGCTCTGGCTTGCCCAACACACTTCCTGCACAACACCAATACGATACAAGCATAAGAATTGACATCTAAGCATATATTTTACTTTTGCTAAAATAATTGGTCATTGCTAAGGAATTTAGTATTATCTATAATACCAAGCTTCATGCTTTTGTCTGTTTTGGGAACAATTTCTTCATCTTCTTATTATTGAACTTCTAACTCCCGATTCCACATCAATGAAACCTTCTCCAAATCCTCACTCCATTCTCGCACGTTTGGTGGCTCCCCTAATCCCATTCCAGCTTTTATCAAGAATCGAGGTTTTGCACTTGTGATATGTAACACCGTATCACTTACAAGATCATGCATCTTTACAAATCTTTCATCTCCAGTTTAAGGAAAAACTTCTAACAAACAATTGTTTTTGAGTCTATTCACTATTGCACGACCCCTGTCAAATTCTGTCTGCCTGCTATCCATTTCTTCCACAAGCCCTTCTCCAATCCAAAGTTGAACAAGCTCTCTCTCCTCAATTTCCCAATCCTTAGGGTGTAATGCAGAACTGAGGAAACAACGTTGAAGTTTTAGATAATTCAAACGATCATAACTAATCGCAGCTGCTGGAACACCCCATCTTCCAATCCATTAACACTTTGTTTGCGTTCACTTAATTCCTTTATTGCGTTCCTCCATTCAGAAAGGTCATCAACGTCCTTCATAGAAGAAGCTACAGTAATTACTCCCAATGGCAAACCCCCACAAAGCTTGGTAATCTCTTTTGAAATTGATTCCACCTCTGGAATATTTAGAATATCCCGACCCACCTTCTCCGAGAACAACTTCCACGACTCTTCTTCCACCAAAGGCTCCACTTTAATTGGTCCACAACTAATTTTTCGACACACATCAAATGATCGCGTTGTCTTGCAGTAGATAATATTTCAAACAGCGTCCCTGCCCTTGTTATTTCATCTTCATCACCACAAAAGCTTACTCCAATCTTACTCGCCATGTCGTTCTGTAGCTTAACAATACTATTGTCCTTGGATACAGTGATCCAAAGTACACTATCGAACTTCCCCGTCACTTTTAAGAGTCGATTGTTTATAAGCTTCATGATGCTTGTTTTCCCCACACCACTTATCCCCCAAACTCCAATCTTTCCAACCTCATCATCCATCAAGCACTGGCAAATCTCTTTCACACAAGCCTTTACACCTTCACCCGATAACGTTGTTGTCGACAAAACCTGTTAAATCCATTGATGATCGTCAACCACCAAACCATCTTGAAATTTGCCTTTTTCAATAAGTTCCTCAACTTCTCTTATCCTCTTTACCACATCATCTGCATGAAATCCACATGTAAAACGGCTGCTTTCACCGATTTTTCTGACAAGGTTTTGTTCTTCAACATTGATTCTATCGACATTTTCCAACCATAACTGGACTTCCCTATTGAGTTTCTCTCTTGGCAGCCACTCTACGCTCATTCTAGAATCAGTATCTTCCTTCATACCATTCAATTCCATTACTTTCCTTTTCAAGCCATTCATATGCTGATCAAGGCAAGTGTTTATCAATCATATTCGGAGCAAAGGCCATGGCTGTAAGTTAAAGAGAACTGCATAACGAGTAGTATGTTAGAAACTAAATAATAATGGTTTACCAGCTATATGTATCTAAACATGGCTAAAAAATAACGTCATGCTCTGAGCAGATTCTACAAGATCTTTTAGAAGTTATAACGATGTAATCATGAAAATTTCCCTCACAAATAATGAAATGAAGTTAAAAGAAAATAGATATCTAGAGTCAATCCAAATAAATTACCATAAGGAATTCCTATACGTTAATATTTTATGTTTCAGTGCAAATGCAGCGTTTTTTTGACAGAGCCATTTTTCGTAGTATGTTAACATGATAAAATATCTGCATCATTCCATACTGTTATTAAGCTCCCGGTTTCACCTCTGAAATAAAGGATTACTAAATTGTAAATTATACTTTAGAAAGGAAATCCAAATCTCAGTTTTCTTTTTTTGGTCATAAAATCTCTGTTTCAATCCTAGGAAAATTTTTATTCATTTACTCTTCTACAGTAAAATGTGCATAATGGGATCTTGGAAGCACAGGAACTGTGTTGTACCAAGTTAGAACACAAATCATAAACAATTTGTATCAAATTGTAGTTAGTGACCTCCGTTTCTATATTCCAACACATATTCAGATATAACATACATAGATGTGATCTTCCTGGTATACGAAAATAACTGATACTCACCCTTGAAGTGGGCAACATATATAGTTAATGAGCATGGAGAAAAAAGTAATATATATCATTGCAAGCAAGAAAAGGAACCAAGTTTGTTGCAGTTTGTGAGAATTCAAAGAAGAATAAAAATATGAAATTCAATAAATACCTTTTCTGACTAACTTGTTCGATGGGTGATGATGAGCACAAATGACGAAAGCCAACAAAAGAGGTTGCTTGCTTGCTGATAATATGATGGGAAGCTGGTAGAAGAGAGCCACTCCAAAGGGTTTTATGTACCTTACTTCAACCTACCTATACTTACTTTCACCTACACCACAAAGGAAACCACTGCTGAAAGCTGACAAAAAGTAGGGGAAAAATAAATACAGATGAATTTTAAAATTTTAACTAATTTTTTTTATATAAATGAATTAATAGATTTTTTTTAAAACTAAAATCTTCATCAAAGAAAGCTGCTATGAAACTTTAGGGTAAAGGGTTTATATATATATATATATATACTGGAAGATTGACTTCACCTCTCATGCTGCAAATGTAACTATCAACAATGGTAAATTAATCTCTGTACATTGTACTAAAGAACAAATTGATCTTTTTGTTAAACAATTCATCCATTTTTATTGTTAAAAAAATTAGTCTTTGTATAACACAACACGCAATTGTTTGGTTATTCTGTCAGCAATGTCAAATTTCAATAGGGTTGAGCTTTTTAATAGTTGAAATGTATGGGAACTAATTTGTTCATTTTTTTAGTAAAGGGAACCAAATGCAATTTAACTCTTAGTATAGGATCCTTCATGATAATTTTTATCAAAAAGCTCCACAAATAAATTTAAGGAGGCAAGTGTCCTTTTTATTAGGAAAAAATTATATATTTTTATTAATAATTATATAGTAAATTAGGTTGGGCTGGTTCGAAATTGAAAATATCAAATTGAAGTTCAACTCATGAAACTAGGTGTATAAATTTTTTTATTTAAAAAAAAAAACAACAAAATTGTTTTTGACCCTTTTTCTTTATTCTGGGTAAGTCAATGAGTAATAATCTACCGCTAGTTACTAACTCCACTAAATTTTGAAGTTCTATTTAGCTTGAATTTCTACTTATTCCTAACGCACGGTGAAAGTATTTAGATTTTAAGTTCAATTCCAAAATTACAACACTGCTTCAGTTCCAGAAATTGAGTCAACTTTTTTTTTTTTGAATATAGAAGTTGAGTCAACTTTTAATCGTACCATTATGTTACAATTTATGATTGGGGCAACTTTTTAATATAAAATGATGGATCCTCTTTATAATTAAAGATTTTTTATTCCATCCTCTGTTATTCTTTTTAGGTTTAATGATAAATTTGATCACTAACGTTTACATGTTTTTGTCAAAATGATTTTAATTAAATTTTGGAATTTTTTTTTGCCATCAACCTGTATTCATTTTTTTCAAATTGCTTCTTTTTAACAGATTTGATTGAAGTACTGTTAAAAAAGTTAATGGGATGATCTGAAATTTTATTCGTAAAATATTTTTAATGAGATATATATTTTTTACTTAAATAACCCAATAAATAATTACAAGTGGAAAATGATAAAAATAAATAATTCATTAAGTTAAAAAAATTCTTAATTTAAAGAAAATAAACGTAATTATCTAAAAAGAGGTTTTAAAATGAATGCACACATTCAATGTTTTTTTATTTAATTTATTAATTATCTTTTAAAAACCTCTCGATAAACAAACGTATGATTTATTTATTTTTATTATTTTTTAAATGTAATTATTTTATTGGGTTATCTAAGTTAAGAAAAATTACATCTCATTGAAAATATTCCGCATCATCCCGACTCAAAAATAAAATTAAAACCATTTTGACAAAATATGTAAATGTTAAAAACCAAATTTGTCATTAAACCTTCTTTGTAATGTTTATATTATTCATGAGGTCCCTTTTTTCATCGTTTTCATGGTCGATTACGGTATGTATGGGCATCTTGATATAGACTATTCTGAAGCAAAAAGTAGAGAACGGAAAAGCAAGACATGATGAATACATATGAAAGTTAAAGTCTTTTTGGTTGGATTACAAATAAAAATATTCAAAAGGAAAGAGGTTTAATAGTTTGGAATTGCATTCATCGGCGTCTCCGGATCAAAAGAGACATGACACCAGGATCAGCCCATTCCATTGATCCCCACAACATCCACTGGATTTAGATATATAAAAAGTTTAAGAGGTGAAGATTGGATCTGGGGAAGTTTAAGAGGCATCCTTTCTAATTTCGGACACACGTCTACCATAAGCAAGTCAAGAGATTCACAAACCACGACTGCATCAACATTGCAAATGCTCCTCAATTCAGGTAGATCTTTCAATATAATTTCCTTTAATCGTGGAAGACGAAATTCCATGGTAACCCTTCCACTTTCCTCTGAATCTGATGCTATTATTTCCTCCAGTAGCTTACATCTCCAAATCTCAAGCACTTGTAAATTTGGCGGCACACAGTTTGGAGAAAATATCCTTTTTCTATTTTTTAAATTCCAGATAACAAGATATTTGAGAGAGGAAGAGGTGCCAAGTGAAGTTAGTGCAAACCTGGAGAAAATCGGGTACTTTTCATGACCATAGAAAGTGCAGTGCGTGACATACAGTTCCTCAATGTGACGTGGGAGCATAATCTGATTGGGATAGATATCACAATCCCATAATTCAATCCTTTTTTGATGTATGAATTTTCCATTCTCTTTCTCTTTTACCCACAACGATAATGTATTGACGAGGCTCTTCTCGATCATGCAAAGCTTGGAGATACATGCTGAAGTTGGGCAAGTCGTAAAACCTCCCTTGAAAGGTTTCCAATTTCTTCAACTCACCAACCTCCTCCCCACTTATCAATGTTCCACCAACATTCTATTCTTGAAGGCAAGAAGGTCTAGAGAATATTCCATTCGGGATCTCATCTATGTCTGTAGAATCTAGATTTAGGCACTTGAGAGACAAGTTTTGCATTCCATGACGGATTTCCTTGATAGCCGTTTTCTTAACATACAACTCCTTTAAAGCTCGAAGATTTGACACTGATGGCACATACTCTAAATGATCACAGTAGGCAAGCAATAATGCAGTGAGATTCTTCAAATTTGATATGGAATTTGGGAGACTCTTCATAGGATTCCGAGAAAGATTAAGAATCTTGAGTCCATCCATATGGTTGAAGAAACCTTCTGGACTACTCTTTATACCACGACGAGACAGCAACAATGATGTGAGCATCGGACACTTTGGTGGCGACATTTCCAAGGGATACAGAACTTCTAACTCCCGATTCCACATCAATGAAACCTTCTCCAAATCCTCACTCCATTCTCGCACGTTTGGTGGCTCCCCTAATCCCATTCCAGCTTTTATCAAGAATCGAGGTTTTGCACTTGTGATATGTAACACCGTATCACTTACAAGATCATGCATCTTTACAAATCTTTCATCTCCAGTTTAAGGAAAAACTTCTAACAAACAATTGTTTTTGAGTCTATTCACTATTGCACGACCCCTGTCAAATTCTGTCTGCCTGCTATCCATTTCTTCCACAAGCCCTTCTCCAATCCAAAGTGGAACAAGCTCTCTCTCCTCAATTTCCGAATCCTCGGGGTATAATGCACAACTGGGGAAACAATGTTGAAGTTTTAGATCACTCAAACGACCATAACTAAATCGCAGCTGCTGGAACACCCCATCTTCCAATCCATTAACACTTTGTTTGCGTTCACTTAATTCCTTTAGTGCGTTCCTCCATTCAGAAAGGTCATCAACATCCTTCATAGAAGAAGCTACGGTAATTACTCCCAATGGCAAACACCCACACAGCTTAGCAATCTCTTTTGCAATTGGTTCTACCACTGGAATAATTAGAATATCCCAACCCACCTTCTCCGAGAACAACTTCCACAACTCTTCTTCCGCCAAAGGCTCCACTTTAATTGGTCTACAACTCATTTTTCGACACACATCAAATGATTGCGTTGTCAACACTAATTTACTCCTAGTAGATGGCTCAGGAATTCCTACCTTCTCAAGGGAAACCTCTTCCCATATAACGTCCAAGATCATCAAAAACCTACTCTTCCAAGACAATATTTCAAACAGCATCCCTGCCCTTGTTATTTCATCTTCATTGCCACAAAAGCTTACTCCAATCTTATCTGCTATGTCGTTCTGTAGCTTAACAATACTTGTCCTTGGATACACTGATCCAAATTACACTATTGAACTTCCCCGTCACTTTTAAGAGTTGATTCTTTACAACCTTCATGATGCTTGTTTTCCCCACACCACCTATCCCCCAAACTCCAATCCTTCCAACCTCATCGTCCATCAAGCACTTGCAAATCTCTTACACACAGGCCTTCGCACCTTCACCCGATAATGTTGTTTTCGACAAAACCTGTTCAATCCATTGATGATCGTCAACCACCAAACCATCTTGAAATTTGCCTTGTTCAATAAGTTCCTCAACTTCCCTTATCCTCTTTAACACATCGTCTGCATGAAATCCACGTGTAAAACGACTGCTTTCACCGATTTTTCCATCAAGGTTTTGTACTTCGCCATTGACTCTTTCGACAATTTTCCAACCACATCTGGACATCCGTTTTGAGTTTCTTTCTTGGCTGCAGCTCTGCGTTCATTCTAGAATCTGTAGCTTCCTTCACACCATTCAATTCCATTAGTTTCCTTTTCAAGTCATTCAAATGCTGATCAAGACTTCTGTGATCCTTCAAGAATTTATCAATCTTACTCGGAACAAAGTCCATGGTCGTAAGTTAAGAGAACTGCATAACATGTAGTATGTTAGAAACTAAATAATAATGCATCGTCAGCTATATGTATCTAAACATGGCTAAAAAATGTCATTTTCTGAGCAGATTCTACAGGGTCTTTTAGAAGTTATAAAGATGTAATCAAGAAATTTTCCCTCACGAATAATGAAATGAAGTTAAAAGAAAATAGATACAGTAAGGAATCCCAATACTTAATATTTGATGTTTCAGTGCAGCAGCCTTTTAGTGACAGTGCCATTTTTCGTAGTATGTTAACATGATAAAATATCTGCATCATTCCATACTGTTATTAAGCTCCCGGTTTCACCTCTGAAATAAAGGATTACTAAATTGTAAATTATACTTTAGAAAGGAAATCCAAATCTCAGTTTTCTTTTTTTAGTCATAAAATCTCTGTTTCAATCCTAGTATAATTTTTCTTCATTTACTCTTCTACAGTAAAATGTGCATAATGGGATCTTGGAAGCACAGGAACTGTGTTGTACCAAGTTAGAACACAAATCATAAACAATTTGTATCAAATTGTAGTTAGTGACCTCCGTTTCTATATTCCAACACATATTCAGATATAAGATTCATAGATGTAACCTTCCTGGTATACGAAAATCACTGACACTCACCCTTGAAGGGGGCAACATATATAGTTAATGAGCATGGAGCAAAAAGCAATATATGTCATTGCAAGCAAGAAAAGGAACCAAGTTTGTTGCAGTTTGTGAGACTTGAAAGAATAATAAAAAGGTGAATAAATACCTTTTCTGACTAACTTGTTCGATGGGCGATGATGACCACAAATGAGGGAAGCCAGCAAAAGAAGTTGCTGATAATATGATGGGAAACTGGTAGAAGAGAGCCACTCCAAAGGGTTATATGTCGCTGCTTTTCACTCACCTAAACTTACTTTCACCTACAACACAAAGGAAACCACTGCTGAAAGCCGACAAAAAGTAGGGGAAAAATAAATACTGGTGAATTTTAAAATTTTAACTAATTTTTTTATATAAATGAATTAATAGATTTATTTTTAAACTAAAATCTTCATCAAAGAAAGCTGCTATAAAACTTTGAATAAAGGTTTAATATATATATATATGGAGGTGCTTGAATTTGGTACTTAAATTTTCAGAACCAACCTGGACAACTCACCCATTTAGTTACATATTTTACGATTTTCAACGTATATGAAAAAATAAACGACACTCACCATGAAAATGAATTTTATAGATTTAAATTCACGACCAAAATGTAGACTTTAAGAGATTAAATGGGTTTTTTCCAGCATTTAATCCTGGCTTATGGTAATTTCTTGATCAAATTTGTACATCTTAATAATGAAGAAACCAGAAAGTTAAAGCATATGAATAAATTTTCAACAAAAAGATGAAAAGGAAACAAAAACCCAAATAAAAAATGAGTCAAGGGAAGATCTTAGAAAAGATAGGAAGCAATAACATAGAAATATTTCAAGAACAAGCAAAAATTTTCTCAGGATTTGTGAAAATTAAAAGAAACAGAAAATTAGAAATTAAAGTTACCTAATACTCCTGTTTCCCAGTGAAGGAAAAAAAAAAAGTGACACTCACCATGAAAATGAATTTATAAGTATGTTGCAGTTCAAAAGCTTAGAAAGAAGAATAAAAAGGAGAAATTCAATAAATATACTAACTTGTTGGATGGGAGATGATGAATCGTAGGCCATATGCTATATATATAGGTATGTTATATATTATAGTTTATTGGTTTGGAACAGGTTAATTTGTAATTTCTGCATATTTGAAAATTAGTTTATCTATTTATATTTTTAAGAATTTAATTTTTTAATTTAAAATATAAATTTAATTATTAACCCAGTTAAAATTTTTTATTAAAATTAAAATTCATTATAATTTTTTTGTTAAGTGATTATCAAATTAGTATTTTTTTTTTATTTTAAAATATCACACTATCAAATTTAATAAAAAAAAAATTTATATACTGATGTGATTAATTTAACAAAAAAATCTTAACAATGTTGACAATTAAATTTAAAATGTAAAATTAAATTTCGAAAAATATAAATAGAGAAATTAAATTTCAAATGTATAAAGAGTACAAGGATTTGAGTAATATTTTTAACTTAATATATATTTTCATGAAAATAAGTTTATTTTGATTTTTGTTCTATTAAAATTGGATAATTTTAGGTTTTAATTTTGAAATTTATTGCAACATTTTAATTTTGGATAACCTCAAGTTTATTTTCGGGTTTTTTACCTAAATAATACAAAAAATAATAATTAATAACCAAAATAGTATCCCCAAATTATTATTTACCAAAATGGTATATTTAGTTAAGTGGAGGTACTCTAAGTGGCAACACTAAGGGGTATTTTTGACACGTGTTTTTTTTAATTTTTTTATTATTTTTATATATTTAAAAATAAAAAAAATATTATTTTATTAGTGGAGGGACTTAAAGTGGCGGCACTCAGTGATTTTTTTCAAAAAAATACGAGAAAAATACGACAAAAAAATACCTGACACCCAATGGAGGAACATGAAGTGGCGGCACCAATGGAGGAATATCAAGTGGCGGCACTAAGGGGTGTTTTGCCACTTGGCAGCACCCCATTATGCCGTGTGTGTGTGTGTGTTTATATTATTTTATTTGTGAAAATAAATTTGAGTGGTTGGAAATTTTTAGAGTTTGTGATAAAAATTAAATGAAATAAATTTTTTGTTATAAAATAGGAAAGGGGGGAGCAAATAAACGAGAAAGAAAGAAAGGAAAGAAATAAAGAAAAGAAGAAGGAGAGGAAAGAAAGAAGAAGGAGAGGAAAGAAAGAAGAATGAAAGAAAGGTAATGTGTTTAATTTTAATTTTATTTGAGTATGATATCTTTGTAAAATCATATTTTATTTATTAAATTTTATTTAATTTTTAACAGATTTATTGAAGATGGATAATCAATTTTTTGTATGCATTTATTTTGATGGAGTAATTTCGAGAACATCGGTTGGATGTATATTTGATTGTCGGGAACAAATAGGAATGAGATTTCATCGAAATATCTCGGTTGATGATATGAAAGCAAGGATTAGTGCAAAAAATTTTAGACGTTGTGGGAGAAGGATCTCGAAACTTTTCTACAAGTTTCCAGTTTCGATAGATCCCATCAAATTCACCGAGATGGAACTTGTAGACGACGAAGACGTGGAGACAATGATTCGAATCAAAGTGACCCAAATGCACCGATTCAATTGTTTGCTGAGTTAGTTGATGTGGAACCTGTACAAAATGAAGATCCAACTCCATTAGAAAATGAAGATTCAACTCCGTGTATGGTGGTTCCAGTATCGTACATTGAAAGTCAATCAATCGTACGTGGGCTAGACATCGATCTTAATGCTGCTGCACCCGAGAATGATGCAGATCAAGATGGTGGATATGATAGTAGTATTCCTTCTGATAATGAAGTCGATATTGATAGTGATCCGGATGTGGATGAGGTCCAGATGATATTGACGATGAAGGGGCGAATGACGATGAAAATCCAGTCGAAAATCCAGTTACACATATTGTGATGCACAATAATCCTCTTGAGGCACACATGTCGCTTATAAACCCCGATGTGACACATGTCGAGTTCGCGAAATACCCTGAAATAGTACCTGCTCATCGATTAGCAGCAGATTGTGAAGAGTTGTTTGTGGGCCAAAAATTTGAATCCAAGGAAGAATGCATATTTGCTATTAAGCGATATAGCATGAATGTGTCGATAGACTACAAAGTCGCAGTGTCTAAACCAACATTGTATATTGGAGAGCGCTGGAAGTCGACGGAAGGTTGCAAGTAGTGGGTGCGAGCTGCATTTATCCAGAAGTCGCAGATGTGGGAGATAAGAAAAATTGATGGGCCTCACACATGCAGTTCAATACGTTTGTCAGAGGATCACCGGAAACTTGATTTCAGAATCATCTGCACACATATCATGCTAATGGTTAAGGACGACCCGACCATCAAGGTTTCTACATTGATTGTGGACATGCAATCACGATTCTATTATCGGGTTTCATATCGAAAAGCATGGATTGCGAAACAGATGGCAATGGAACAATTGTTCAGTGATTGGGATGCATCATACAATGAGCTGCAAGGATGGATAGCTGCAATGCGACAGTACGTGCCGGGGACTGCGATTGAGTTGGTGACACGACCTTATTATGGCTCAGATAACAACATGCAACCGGGAAGAAGAATTTTTCAGTATATATTTTGAACGTTTGATCCCTGCGTTCGAGCATTTCCTCACTGCAAGCCGTTTATCCAGGTGGATGGAACGTGACTATACGGGAAATATATGCAAATCCTACTAATTATGGTGGCTCAAGACGGGAATCAAAACGTGCTCCCAGTAGCATTCGCTATTGTGGACAAAGAAGACATGGAATCTTGGGAATTCTTCTTGAGAAACCTGCGGAGGCATGTGATTCATAACGATAATATTTGCATCATCTCTGATAGAGCGAAGGGTATTATTGCAGCCATTAGGCGTACTGGTGTACCATGGAAATCGGTTTACTGCAGCCGACACATTGCGGCTAACTTCCAACGAGAATATAAGAATGCAGACTGGCGGAGACAACTTGTGAAAATGGGTAAAAAAATTAAGTTCCAAATTGTATTTTTAAGGTTTTAATTTTAGACTGTAACTTATGTTTTCTTAATATTCCTACAGCGTACGAGCTAGAGCCACACCGATTCCGGCAAAGAATGACCAGACTTGAGCGTGACATGGAAGGTCAAACGAACAAGCCTCTACGTGAGTGGTTGGGTACCATGGAGCCGTGGCAATGGTCTCAAAGTTTTGATGAGGGGTATCGATATGGTCAAATGACGACCAACCTGGCAGAATCGATTAACGGCGTGTTCAAGAGAATACGGCATCTTTCGATTTCATCCGTGTTCTCCGCTACATTCTATAGGCTAGCTACCTTGATGCCAGTAATGGGAACGCGACAAATCGATCAGATGAACGCTGGTCACGTGTTTGTCGAAGCTGTTAGGAATGCAATAGATGCAAACCGTCAGAGTGCGAGGGCGATGAACGTTGAAATATATTCACGACAGTTTCAACGATTTCAAGTTACTGAGACTATTGGGCGTCGACCTGGTATCCCACCTAGGTCATATGGGGTTGATCTCTAAAACAGACACTACGATTGCAGGAGGTTCAATACACTTCGTTATCCCTGTGCGCATGTCGTTGCAGCTTGTGCTAAAGTGTCGCTCAATGTTGAACAGTTCATCGACCCTGTTTACACTCTCCATCGTACGTTACGTATTTGGGAAAATGAGTTCCCCGTCCTGCCTGACTTGTCCACATGGGAGGTACCTTCGACGACTTTTGAGCTTATCCCGAACAAAGGTTTACGAAGGAATCCAAAAGGTCGTCCTCATATCACCAGAATCCGCAACGAAATGGACAATATGAAGAAAACAGACGGCGGCAAGCTGTGTGGACTGTGTAGGCTAGCTGGGCATACTCGACGTAATTGCCCTCAACGAACCTATCATATTGGTCAGTCATCCGGATCGAGTAGGGCCTAAACCCGGTTCATCATCATATACCTCTTAATTTTATTTTTACATTAATTTTCAAAGTTGTCCACTTGCGTCACAGTCACTAAATTATTTATATCTTGAGGTAAAGAATTCAAAATTATAATTCGTTTGATGTTTCTTAAATTAGACTCAAATATCTTTTTACCATAAAAATTATCTATCTTCCAATTTTTCATCTCTCAAATTCTCTACACTTTTCTTCAAAAATATCTCACTTAATAAAAATGGTAAAATTACGCTTTAAGTCTCTAAGCCTTTCAACTTTATGGTTTAGGGTTTCAAGTATAAGGTTTAATGTTATGAAATTTAAATAAATGATCAAATAGGTTAAAATATATGTACATTATGGAGGAAAAATTCATCATTATAATTCATCAACAGTCAAATTTAAACACTATTAGATACAACCCTAATATCCATGATTAGATGGTGTGGTTCTCGGGGTATATCTTCGTGGTGGCCTCCGTCTACGTCGAGGTTGCTCGTCAAGTTCATCATCATCATTAGGGTACATTTGCCCCGGAGGAGTAGAGTATTGCCCGGGAGGAATAGAGTATCGCGATGGCTCGTCAAACTCAGCCTGATATCCTTCCTTTGAGTATTGCGGTGGCTCGTCAAATTGAGGCTGATATCCTTGGCTTGAGTATTGCGGTGGCTCGTCAAACTGAGGCTAATATCCTTGGCTTGATGAGCTATGCATATGTGATAATCCTGCAAAATCAGGACGATAAGAATCATTGTCATTCAATGCCTCTTCATCCTCCTCTTCTTGTTGCTCTGGCACTGGCTGTGGCTCTGGGCCAGGAGCTACATGATAGGGGCGATCTTGTCGAGACATGTATGGAGGAATTATCGTCAATGAAGCACCAATCAAATATGGTTTCCCAAACTTAATGAACCACTGCATGTACTGCACCGATGGCTGTAAATCCGGAGTGTACTCCATCGGAGGTACTCGACTCATTCGATTGTTCCACACATAAACATATTGTCCATGCACACTCCCCCAGTCACAATTTGCTTTTCCCTTCTTATCCATCTCATGGATAGACCCTAATTGGAATGACGATTGCGGGATAGGCTGTTTACAACCAAACTGCCGGAGTACTCGATCCCCGGCATACCACTCCACTGTTTGAAAATTGATTATCGGTGCGTTAATGCACCATTGGTCTGAGTGAAGGAATGTTGAGGCGGGAATAACAGCGGTAATTTCTGGCTGTATATATGGGGTCCAGATGAACTGTACAATTAATAACATGTCAAAATATTAATAAGATTAAAGTAATATAATTTAGTAACATGCAACCATATTAACACGAGTCAAGTAATATAATTTAACATGTTAATGAAAAATATACCCCTTCCCCAGCATATTGCTCTAGCATCAAACGATACATGGGAACTGTGTACTGCCTCCCGATCCCCGGTTTTGTTTTCCATCTAAGAAAACAAAAAATAACTTGTTAGATTAATATAATTAATAAAATATGTAAAATAATTAAAATTTAGTGTATATGGTAATCACCTGTTAACGAGTGGAAAAACATATGTTTGGTGCCTAACGGATGCCAAGAATGACATCCGATATAGTGCCCAAGATTGCAATAGCACTAGGCATCCACCTATATCCCGAGAAGAAGGGTTTGTGGCGCGACAAAGTTCTCGGTATAGCATGGCAAGCACCGCAGATCCCCAACTATATTCATGAATCTTTCGCAAATCTCTTAGTAAAGGCAAATACATCAAGTGGATCTTATTGTTATTTGCGTCCGGCATGAGTATGCCCCCTATCACTAGCAAAATATAGGCTCGAACGGCCCAAGAAACCTCCATTTCAGTTGCGTGTTCGGGTAAGTGCTGAAAATTGCTCTTCAACCATGTAAATAACAACAACGTGAAGTCATTGTTATTACTAGGTGAGCGACCTAGTAACTGGATGCACATCGTTGCCGGCTCTTGAAACGAACTAACACCGGTGACTGGTACACCATTGATTGGTAGCCCTAGTTGGACCGCAACATCCTCCAATGTCACAGTGCACTCCCCACAAGGTAGATGAAATGTGTGGGTCTCCGGGCGCCAACGCTCCACCAATGCACTAATTAAATCATATCTTAACTCAAATTTTTGGATCAATGCCGCAGATACAAATCCGGCATCCCGCAAGTACGGAAGCAGACGTTCATGAGGGGGAAATTTAAGGCCCTGTGCACGACCCCTCAATGAATGATACGCGAGCTCTTCCTGTTAATTTACAAAAATAGTTAGTATAACCAAAATTAATTTTGTAAACAAATAATAATATCGTGAATGACATAATGAACAAATAATAATTTTTTTACATTCATATTGCCTTGGTGTGTATCCGCATTCACTGATTTGGCTATGTGAGGACGTTCCGAGTTAATTAATGAAGTCATTCTGTAACTTGAAAAAAAATTATCAATTAATTCAATATATAAGTTTACCAATATAATACAAAAATAATAATTAAATACCAAAATGTGTTATTTACTAAAATTGTACAAAATATATATTTATAAACCAAAATAGTATCCACACACCATTATTTACTAAAATGGTACAAAATAATTTATTTTGTACCATTTTGGTAAATAATATGATAGGGATATTATTTTCATAATTAATTATTTTTTATATTATATTTTGGTCAATAATATGATGGGGATATTATTTTGATAATTAATTATTTTTTATATTATATTTTGGTAATTAATTAGCTAAGTTTAATTTTTTGTAAATTATTAAAACTCTCTTATTTTTATAAAATAATAAATTTTTTAATTTCATACTTGTAACTAATTTTAATTATAACTTAAAAATAGATTATTGTTTATTTTATTAAACACTTGTAATAGTTTTCTTTCACATTTTATTAAACAATCTTATGACTTGTATAATAAAGTTACTAACTAACAAAATTTAAACATTATTAAATTTTAAATCAATAAATATGAACAATATTTTTTACTTACTACTACTAACAACAAAATTAAATTACTAACTAACAAAATTAAATTAAAGTAAATTAATAATAACATAATAACAAGCTTACATTTCTTCTTCTCCTCTTAATTTACTCACCAACTATAACAACATTAAATAACAAATCAATTAAAAATTAAATTAAAGAAAACAAAAAACTTAAAATAATCAAATTAACTAACAAATTAAAATATTTTAAAATTAACCATACTTAAAATATTAACTAAACTTACCTTTCTTCCACTCCTCTTAATTTACTCTTTTAATCAACCTATTAAACAAATAAAATTATAATAACAAATCAAACACATTACCACTACTAATTAACAAATTAAAATATTTTAAAATTAAATTTAAAAATAAACACATTACCTTTTTTTTTTCCTTTCCTTCTTCCCCTTCTTCTCCTTCTTCCTTCTTCTTTCTTTCTTTCTTTCTTTCTCTTTTTTCTTTCTTTTTTCCTTCATTTTTTGTTGGTCCCCCCCTCCCACCTATTTTATAACAAAAAATTTTATTTTATTTAATTTTTATCACCTATCAAAAAATTCTCAACCACTCAAATTAATTTTCACCTCTTAAAAAACCCATATAAACACACACACACGGCACAATGGGGTGCTGCCAAGTGGCAAAACACCCCTTAGTGCCGCCACTTTATATTCCTCCACCGGGTGTCAGGTATTTTTTTGTCGTATTTTTCTCGTATTTTTTTGAAAAAAACCCCTGAATGCCGCCACTTGAAGTTCCTCCACTAATAAAATAATATTTTTTTATTTTTAAATATATAAAAATAAAAAAAAAATAAAAAAAAAACACGTGTCAAAAATACCCCATAGTGCCGCCACTTAGAGTCCCTCCACTTAACTAAACATACCATTTTGGTAAATAATAATTTGGGGATATCATTTTGATTATTAATTTATTTTTTTGTATTATTTAAGTAAAAAATCCAAATTTTGGACTTGAAATTAGTTTTATTTGTTTCAATAATAATTTCAAAACATGAATTAAAATAAAATTCTGAACATAATATACATGTTCTTAACAATTTTTTTATATATAGAAAAATGTTTTGTATGAAGAGTTTATAATTTTTTTTTAAATGATTATTAGTTTTTTGTGTTTGGATAATTTTATATAAAATATTTTTGGTTGTTTGACAAACTTTTCTATAATTATTTTTTAAAAGTTGTTATTAGTGGAGTTTTATAAAAAAAAAATATTTTATAATAATTAATATCATGAGAAAATATTTGGTACATTGTCAGTGGAGTTTTTAGGTTACAGAAGCAGGATCAAGGGTTGACAAGTGTCTTATATGAGTATTGTAAAATATTATAAATATATATTAAAAAAAAGACGCATGATAATTTTTTAAAGTTGCTTATAGAATAAAAAAAATACATTGCCAATATATCAAATATTCAGTCTTAATATCATATATAAATTTTTTTTGACCAAATATATTATATATAAACATAATAATAAATAATGTCTAATTAAAATTTAATTTAAATTACATATATTACATTTATGATAGTAGATGATGACACATTAGAATTGAAAAGGATAAATGAAGCCAAACATTATTTAAATAAATATTATTTTTAATAAATTATTTAATAATAAAATTTATTTTAATAATAAATTGTAATATATTTATTATTAATATAAATATTTTTCAATAATACATTAAGAATATGTTTAAAATTTATTATTAAAATTTATTTTATTATTAAATAATTATTATATTAATAAATATACATAATTAAACATTATGATATTTTATATTGATTTTTAAGTATTTTTAAATATTTTAAAAATTAAAATAAAAAATTATTATGAATATAATAATTTTAGACTTGATTTAAGTAAAATTTTATATAAAAAATAAAATTACTCATAAAAGATTTTTTTTCAAAAAAATATGATTTATACTTTTCAAAAAAGTAAATCGATTACAGGAAAATCAGTTTCTTTTTAAATAATTTATAAATTATTTTTCCAATAAAATAAATGCACTCGGACAAATTTCAGCATTAATCATTAATGATTTCAGTGTATGCGACCTGATAATTTGTAATTGATGATAATAAATGTAATTTGTGAACAAAATAGCAAAAATATTTTTTTAATAAAAAATGGGAATAAAGGAATGGGAAGATACAGGTGGGGAAAGAGGAATTGTTATATAAATTTTATATTTTTGTATTCATGTCACTTCGAGATTAATTTTACGCGTTACATTTTTTTTCCTAGTATTTCAAGATTATCCGAGTCTAGTGGCTTGATTGAAATGCTCGACGTAGCAAGTATTAAGAAATCATGTTAGACTCAAAAAAGGTTTGAATTTAATTCAATAATGATCAAATCGAACTCAAGCAATTATAATTATTTATTGAACCTAATTTGAGTATAGTAATACTCAATTCTAACAACCTACGAGTTTAATTGAGTTTTTCTTTTTAACATATTTTTATACTAAGAAATTGTATTTTTTTGCTTTTATTATCTAGAAATAACTCAAGTATGAATGAGTTCAAGCATAAATACGAATGGGCTTGAGCTCGAATTTAAAAATTGATATTAATTTGATTAAGTTTAAATTGAATATTGAACCTTGAATTTTGAGTCAAGTTCCAACTCAAACTTACTACTATTCAAATTTGACTCGACTTCATTACACTCCCAAATTACTAGGTGCTAAATTGCAAATAGTGGCTTGATTCCGTAAGGCTTGTGAACAACCTAAGTCAAGGAAAGATGTCCGTGTTGTGGTTAATTACTAAAGTATAATTTGGTTTTGAAATTATGACTAATTGTTTTATTTTGTCAACCATGTTTTGGTATTATGCAGACTATAAAGTCGATGCAAAGATGGAAGAGTTAGGGAAAGGCATGGTTAAACGTTGTGCAGGGCTTCCATTAGCCATCATTGTGTTGGGAGGAATTTTGGCTACGAAGAATAATTCATTACTTGAACGGCGAAAGGTATCTGCAAATGTGAAATTGTCCTTGAAGAGCGGTAAAGCTCAAGGACCGGAGGATGTGTTAGAATTAAGTTATGATGATTTGCCTCCCTATTTAAGACCGTGCTTTCTTTATTTAAGCCACTTTCCAGAGGATTATGAGATACTTGCGGATAGATTGATTCAGTTATGGCTTGCCGAAGGTATTGTTTCATCAAAGCAAGAAGAAGGAGATGAAGGGCAATTAGCGGAAGATGTGGCTGAAGGTTATTTAATGGAGCTTGCAGAAAGATGTATGATTCAAGTACGAGAAAGAGCCATTGCAACCTTAAAGATGACAAGTTTTCAGATGCATGATCTAATGAGAGATGTTTGCTTGAAGAAGGCAAAACAAGAAAATTTTTTCTTCATTGCTGATCAGTCAAATGCGTGCCAGTTATCCACTATTGGGAGGTTCGCAGAGTTTGTGCGCACAATTTTTTTCCGATTCAATGCATTAAAAGTCCACGTCTTCGATCACTTTTGTTCTTCGATGAGTTTTTACCGGAGGAGGAATGCCAAAAGGTTTTGCCACCGACAATGGTAAGGTACTTCTATAACCACGAAGATGATGAAGATTTTAGTCTACTGCTTTGGTTTGTGGTGCATTTAAGTATGAGCATGGTAGTTACTAAATATAGGGGAATTTGGAAATATATGTTCAATAATTTTAATTTTCTTAGAGTCTTAGATTACGAAAGAGGAGGAGAGGCAGGATGCAAGTTACCCAATGACATTTGTAAACTCATCCATTTAAGATTCTTGAGATTAAGGGGTCTTGACTTCTTTAGTTCAAAGTTGCCATCATCTCTAGGCAAATTAAGGTGCTTGCAAACCTTGGATTTAAGAATCGAAAGCGGATGCTCAAACTCTATTCATGTACCTAACGTGTTATGGAGGATGCAGCAACTAAGACATCTATATCTCCCCGAGGAATGTAGTCGAAAAACAAAGATGAAGTTGGGTACATTGAGAAACCTCCAAACACTTGTCAACTTCAACACCAAGAATTGTTAAGTAAAGGATCTTATGAACATGACAAATCTTAGAGAGTTGGAGATTCGAGGGCCCTTCCATATTGAAGATTTTAACACGGAGGAGTTGGACAAGAATCCACCTCTCATCCAAAGCAAATATCTTCATTCCCTGTCTATTAGAAATGATGAAGAAGAAGAAGGAATAGATCCAAGACATTTGGCGCACCTCCTTTTGAGTTGCGAAAACATTTCTAAGTTGAGCTTGGATGTGGAGATAAGAAGGTTGCCAGAGTACCACTACTTGTCTTCAAATCTTGCTTACATAAAGTTGAGAAGTTGCAAGCTTGAGGAAGATCCAATGCCAACACTTGAGAAACTGCCCTACTTAAGGATGCTTGAATTAGATGACTATGCTTTCTTAGGAAAGGAAATGTTTTGCTCTGCACAAGGTTTTCCCAAACTCGAGTCTCTAAGCCTTCAGTCTCTTCTCAATTTGGAGGGGTGGAAGGTGAGTGAAGGAGCCATGCCTTCTCTTCGGCGATTGGAGATACAAGACTGCAGACAACTAAAAATGCTTCCACACGGACTGAGGTTCATTAGAACCCTCCAAGAACTGAAGATTGAATCAATGCCAAAGACATTCAAAGATAGAGTGAAGGGAGGGGGAGAAGATTTCTGCAAAGTCCAACATGTTCCTTCTATCATATGCCAGCACTACGAGTGGGAGAAATCATGATTAATGGCAGGTAATTCATAATCTTTGCAACAACTATTTTGCATGTTTAGATTCTTTCTGAAGCAGATAATAACTTCATATGATAATGACATTTTTTAACTTGTTCCCCTTTAGGTATAGAAGCCATTGTTTTATTTTTTATGTTGCGGTTGCTCTTCATGGGACCAAATATATGAAGTAGTAACAGTACTGTGTGGAATTGTGTGTAAAATTGGAGATTCCAAATTGTCTTGTATATATGTTGTGGATTCTATTATCAAATTTGTTTTGTTTTTTTTTTTTAATTATTGTCAAATTTGAAATTTTCCAAATTATGTTTAGAATTTTAAGTAATTATCCATTATAAATAGAGCAATGATTGAAAGAAAGAGTTTGTACTTGTACAAAAGAGAAGGATATACACAAACAACACCAATTTCATAAATATTCTCTTCTCCCTTCAAAATTTTCTCTGTTCTGAAGCAACCAGAAACAGCATCCACAAAACCCAAAAATCGACGTCGGACCGTCGCGCTAGCTGCTGCTAGCGGTGGTCGGAAAACTTCAAACTCTTACCCAGTCTCTTCTTGACCCTCTGAACATGAATCCGGAGTCCGATTCTCCAAATTTTTCCCCGAACTACACGAATTTATGCTTGAACGTTCGAACTTCTCCTTGCCCGATCTCGAAATCCGACCGTCAAATCAGTCTGATTCCAAGGTATGTTGTTTTTTTAGACATCTTCAACATTCCCACCAATCAGATTTCCGAGATGACTACCCGAGAGCTCAAAACTGGCCTCAACGTTCCACTTCTTTTTTTCTGTATATTTTGTTTCTTCTTTCTTTGTTTTTGTTTCCTTTTCTCTCCGTTGCAGGCTTCCACTTGGACTTCCTTCGGAGATTTTAGTCGTTCTTTTTGCGTTTCTTGTGTTGTTGGTGTGATTTTTTTTGTAATACCGACGAGAAGGAAGAGGAAGTGTTGCTCCGAAGCATGTATTGCACCGTACGTGTGATGGAGGCCTTTGGTTTATCCAGTTTTCATTCTCTCTCTCTCTCTGAAATTTGTTGGTTTTACTTTTACGTCAAACTTATCCAATCTGCCCTCTAATTTCCTAAAAAGAGTTAATTTCCAATTTAATCCTTCATTGACTATTGAACATTCAATTTAATCTCATAACTAAACCAAAATTCTATTTATTCTCATGATTATACTCATATTTAATGAAAGATTAAAAAATTATTTTCTTTTATTTGAAACAACTTCTATTAATATAAATTTATTAAAGAATACAATTCTTAAATTAAAATCAAGAATTTTCTTATCCAATCAGATTTTCATAATATATTCTAATTTTTTTTACACATATATGATATCCTCCTATCTTGAATATCTATTTAAACATTAATATTATAGAGGATTTCAAAAGTAGCTACGAACAATCCACCTTTATCGTGTAGATGCATTGTTTGAATGTCTCCAAACCAAAGTACCCGGTGGCCTTGGATAAACTAGAGGCACTAGAAGAATGACCTCAGTGATACATGGCAGATGAGGTGAAGTTTATTAAATTAAATTCATCAAAGTTGTCATTTTTTAACTTTGGAATGGGAAATATACATTTTTAGGTTGAGTTGTTTTTTTATAGATCGAAAATTTATCTCTTAACTTTGCAACACACTTTGAATCATGTTATTTCAAGTTTGAGAATTAAAATTTAGATCATTTTAATGAAAATTACGCAAGTAAAAAATTCTGAATGTGATTAAATCAAGAATTACTAATTTTGGATATTAAATTATTTTTTATTATTTATAAATGCAATTATGTATTTATTAAGTTCTATAATTTAAAGATTTATTTATTACGAATTTTAGATTACTTTTATCTTATTGAATAGGATTACGACTAAGTCATTACTTGGAGATAAAAGGAAGTATTAT
>JBBHDX010000869.1:0-7500 GCA_039519145.1 Kokia cookei
TTATTATTTACTCGTCAGCTTATATACCATTTCACAGACGGCCTAAAAAGAAATATTTATTATTTGATCCGTATCCTGACATAAGAAGTCCAACGGGAGCAATACTTGAAATGGCAATCCATAAAAAAATACCGATATTGAGATCAGCTAAAATAATGGCAGAGAGCTGAAAGGAATTACTGAAAAACTTAGTAAAATTGATATGACTGCTATAGCCGGTCCAATACTAAATAAACGAGTATTCCCTCTAGATGGAAGAATATTTTCTTTGAAAAGCAGTTTTGTTCCATCTGCTAGCGCTTGAAGAATTCCCAAAGGACCGGCGTATTCAGGCCCAATACGTTGTTGTATTCCTGCAGATATTTCTCTTTCTAACCATACAATTACTAGTACACCTATTGTGATTCCCAATACAAGAGTCAAAATAGGGACCAACATCCCTATGATCCCATAGACCTCTTTTAAAGATTCCAATGTGTAAAAGGAATTGATATCTTCTACTTCTGTGGTATAAATTATCATTTCAACGATCCACTTCTCCCATAATGATATCTATGCTACCTAGTATCGTCATAATATCAGCCAATTTCATTCTTTTAACTAACTGAGGAAGAATTTGCAAATTGATAAAACCCGGCGGGCGAATTTTCCATCTCCAAGGAAAACCGCTTTGATCCCCTATCAGAAAAATTCCTAATTCTCCCTTTGGGGCTTCCATTCTCGCATAAAGTTCTTGTCTCGGTAATTCAAATGTGGGAGAAGGCTTTTTACTAATGAATCGATATTCAAAATCCTTCCATTCTGGATCCCTTTCTCGATCAAAGCATCGGATTTCTAAATTCTCATAGGGACCACCCGGAATTCCTTCCAGGGCCTGTTGAATTATTTTTATAGATTCCGTCATTTCACTGATTCGGACTAAATAACGAGCTAATGAATCTCCTTCTTTTTGCCACTGGATTTCCCAATCAAATTCGTCGTAACACTCATAATGATCAACTTTCCGAAGATCCCATTTGATTCCAGATGCTCGTAGCATTGGGCCGGATAAACCCCAATTTATTGCTTCTTCTCCACCAATAACGCCTATCCCTTCAACTCGTTCTAAAAAAATAGGATTTCGCGTAATAAGTTTTTGATATTCAACAATTCCTGTTAAAAAATAATCACAGAAATCCAAACATTTATCTATCCAGCCGTAAGGTAGATCGGTCGCCACTCCTCCGATACGAAAATAATTATGCATCATTCTCATACCGGTGGCAGCTTCGAATAGATCATATACTAATTCTCTTTCTCTGAAAATATAGAAAAAGGGGGTCTGTGCACCAATATCTGCCATAAAAGGTCCAAGCCATAATAGATGAGAAGCTATACGACTCAACTCCAACATAATTACTCTGATATAGCTGGCCCTTTTAGGGACTTGAATATTCCCCAATTGTTCTGGTCCATTTACGGTTATTGCTTCCGTGAACATAGTGGCTAAATAATCCCAACGCGTTACATAAGGCAAATATTGTATAATTGTTCGGTTTTCCGCAATTTTTTCCATTCCTCTGTGTAAATAACCTAATATTGGTTCACAGTCAACAACATCTTCACCATCTAGAGTAACGATGAGACGAAGAACACCATGCATTGATGGGTGGTGAGGCCCCATATTGACTATCATAAGGTCTTTTTCTGTAGCTGATAGATTCATAAGTTTTTCCTCGATTCATTCTTACATGAATTGTTGAAAACGAAAACAAGTACATCAAAATGAAAATCTAATAAATCGACTAATTCAAAATTTGCAAATTAACGATTTTTTGATTCCCGAATATCCAATTCACCAATTAATTCTTTATAACGTATTTTATTTGTCTTTGATAAATAAGATAGCAGTCGTTGACGTTTTCCTAGAATTTTACGTAGACCTCTCTGAGATAAATAGTCTTTTTTGTGCAATTCCAAATGGGAAGTAAGTCTTCGTATCTTATTGGTGAAACTAACTATTTGAAATTCAACAGACCCCCTGTTTTCTTCTTTTTTTTCTTGAAAAATAACTGAGATGAATGAATTTTTTACCATAAAACAAAAGAATTTCCCCCTTTTTTTGAATGTGAATTTTACTGATCAGTAATAATAATACCAGTCATTTTGATATACACGATGATTTTAAGTTCGTTATGAACTTTATCATTTTTTCAAATAAAATTAATCAATCCGGGTTTCGATTTGATTCGTATAGGGATACAAAAGAGTGAGAGATTTCTCCAAAAGAGAAAATTTGAGAGTTCAAATAAGAGGATTTTGTTGATTTATTTGTCGATCTAATTGATATGTATGTCATTAAATTAGTATCGTGTATCAGAATAAAATGTAAGACAATCCTTGTGCCCATCTATTTGTTTTCATATACCCGGCACGATACATACATAATATAGGGGAAAATGTACCATTAAAATGTACCATTAACGAATTTTCAGACGCGGATACATACGGATCCTTACCATACTGAAACGACTGCCGTTATTAGTATTAAACCAATATCGATTCATACAAGCTAAATCTTCTAATCGATAATTGGGCCAAAGAAAGAACTTTAATTTAATTAGTTTCCTTTTATCACTATCAAGATGTTTGTTTTTAGTCAAAACTTGACCACAGTTTTTTACATTATTTAAAAATACTGGATTTCTATGCATACCATTTTTATCCCTTGAATCGAAAGAAATTCGAATTCGCAATTCTCGCCGGTGGTTAGGGGATAAAATATTTTCAGGAACAAACAAATCATAATGATTTTTGTCTTTATTTTCAGTCATTTTTTGATGTCTTGCAATAAATTCATAAAAATGATTTTTATCAATATAGTTTTTTTCTTGGTATCTTTGATTAATTTGGTGTTTATTTTTATGAACCAACAAAATACTTATAGTTTGATATAGAATAAACTGTCCATCATTTTTTACCGACAGACGAACTGGATCGATAATCAATATTCCCTTTTTCATTAATTCTCTAAGAGTTAAATCCTTCTGAATCATCAAAATATCCAGATTCATTTCTCCCCCTTGAATAGAGGATATAACGATTTCGTTTGGATTTATCAGTCTAAGCAGGAGGCAATATACTTTGATATTATTGATTATTCTTTGATTTAAAGAATCATCCCATCTCAATTGAAAACGCAAATACCTTTTTAGGAAGAAATCAAGCTCTGCTTCCGTGTTGCTCTTGTATTGCTTTTTCTTTCTACGTTTTTTTTTGTCTGATTTAGCATAATCTTCTTCAACATCTTTTTCTTGGTTTAGAACGGATTTCAAATTTCCTTGTTTTTGTGCATCTGATACAAGACCCCCTTCACCTATGGGTTCTTTTTCTTCTTGATTTCGATTCTCTAATCCAATAATTTTTTTTTCGTTTGGTGCTATAAGGGAGTCCCTTTTTTTATTTTCAATAATATTTTTATTAATGTTCCTATTTCCATTAAAATTTAAAAGAAGTAATTTTATTGGTATGATCCATGGTTTAACCTTATATGCATTATATAGCAGCACAAATTCTGGGAAGAACCAAAGTTCTAGATTCGGTATAGGACGACTTAGTATTTCTTCATTCAGTCCCATCCAATCAAAACGGCTTCCTTTTTTATTGGATGGGTTGCTTTCTCGATCTTGATAAATTGTGAAATAAAAAAGGTCCATTTTATCAATTATTTGATAATTATTAACCACAGTCTTAATATTTTTGTTACTCTTGGTACTGGTATCGACCCAGGACTCAATATCGACCTTATTTCTAAGACAAAAATGAAGAATTCTCCAATTAAAAAACTTTCTGTGCGAAAAATTCCCCATAGCATCTAGGGTATCGCCTTCTCCTAGATAATTATGGATAGGGATATCCCTCAGTGTATCAAAAAAATTTTGTTTATCCATGTTGTAATGATAAGAACTCTCTTCGCTCTTATTTACTTGGAATGGTGATCCATAAGCATACGGGTCCCTCTTATCTTGATAATTAATAGATTTATATGATAAAAAATCATATCCATAGTGTTTTTTAAAATTTGATTTTTTATATTTTTGCTCTTGATTTAGTTTATATTCTTGATTCAGTAATGAGTTCGCTTGAAAATCATTTTTTTTTTCGTAATGAATTAATCTTTCTTTTTCATCTGAATCCCATTTTGTTAAATCTTTATTTTGAGCCAGATAGTGTTGATTGACTCTATTTCGCCATTGTCCTGGTACTAATTTAAGCCATCTATTCGGAAATAAATCGTATCGATAACGACTCCTTAACCAGTTTTTCCATTCATTCAGTCCAGAATGCCAAACTATTTTCTGTCTTAACCCATAATGATGTCTTAATCTGGAATGAGATACTCCCTGTTCTTCAAAATAATCTTTTATTTCATTTTTTAGAAAAAGAGATGTTCCATGATATTGAAGGATAGGTTTGAATTTATAAAAACTAATAACTTGGGTTTGTGATAATTTGTAAAATACATATGCTTGTGAGAGGGAGGATAAGTCACGAAAAGCTTTTTCATTTTTATTTCTAATACTAACATTAGAAAGTGAAGAAAGTGAGGTTTTTCTAGTTGAAATAAAATGAGTTGTATTTTTAGTTGTTTTATTAATTCTTTCTTGATTTGCTTCATTATTGTGAATGAAGTTCTCAATCATTTTTTTTGTTGATTCAAGAAAAAGTTGGGTATTGGTTCTTGGAATATTAATGATATATAGAAGAATATCCATGTATATCTTTTCAATGAAAAATTTTATAAAAAAATAGAATTTCCGGATTAATCGAATATTTCTTCTTTTTACTATTTGCCAAAATTTTTTTGCTGATTCTAATATTTTATCCTGATAACTTATTTTGTTAGAACTACTATTTATTTCTTGAGTTAGAAATTCGTTTTTCTTGTCTTTTATAATTAGAATTTTTTGTATTTGATTTTTGATTGTGTTTGTTCTCTTAGTCAGATCTTTTATTTTTTTTTCTGTTAATGAATAATTTGTCCACGCCATAGATTGAATTTGAAGGGATGATTCCGGATCGTTTTATTACTGATTATCGAATCTTTTTTAGTTTCGCCTAATTCAGATATTTCTCTCAACCCAAAAAGTGGAATTGGATTTATTTTTGAAAGTTCTTTTATTATTCCCTTTTAGAAATAAAATGCTTTGAGTGATCCATTTTTTTGTTTCGTTTGAAGCTTTTCGAAACAATTTTGTTTTTTCTTTTAAAATTGTTAAAGCCATAAAACATTTCGTTTTCAATTTTTTTATTTTTTTTTTAGTTCTTTAAAAATAGGCTCAAAAAACGAACGCCGTTTTGGAGAGCCGAAAGGTAGTTCAGTTTCCATTCCCCAAACTGTTAAAAAGCAAAAATCATTCTTTTGACCTTTCTTTTTTTTTAGTTGGATCTTTATGAGAGGGTTGTAGTTTAAATCTGTGCCAAGGTTTCAGGCAAAAAGGAAATAGGATCTTTATCTGAATACCGTCTGTTAACCAGTTTTTTGGAAATTCTGTTTCGGATAATTGAACACCATTATAAGTGCATTTAACATGCCTTTCTCGATTCCAATCCTTTAAATCCTTCAGACCACTCAGGAAATTGAAATAATAACATACGGGCAATGTTTTTAGCTATTATCAGTGAAGGTAATATAATATATTTTCTAAGAATTGATTGGGTTATTAACACGGAGCCCCTTATTACTTGAGCAAGTAATAAACTATCCCAAGCTTCTGCTATTTCTATCCTCATTTTAGTTTTGTATTTTTCTCTTTTGTCCTCGTCTTTTTTCTTCGATCTTTTTTTCTGTATAATGAGAAATTTTTGATTCTTTGTTTTTACATATCCAATTTCGGCAATTTCGTTTCAGCGGTCCAGAAATATCAAAAGAAAAAAAGAGTGGTTTGTCTACTCTGTCCAAAAAAAGGGGGGAATGCACGTTCTTGAAACAGCTCCCAAGTAATTGTTTTACGTCTTTGGGCACGCATGGAACCTTTTATTATGTCGCGCCGAAAATCCGATTGTTGCGAATAGCGTATCAAAGCCACTTCGTCTGTTTGATCAGGATCATTAGCATCCTTGGTATTAGTATAAGTATCGGCGTTTGCCTGGTCATTAGTAAAAATCACTACGCGCTTGGATTTTCTTGAACGAATTTCATGCTCTGTTGTTATATTTTCCTCGGTTTCTCCCTCCTGTTGTTCTAAATCGTCGATTAATTTGTATGACCATCGAGGAACTTTTTTACTTATTTCTTTTATTCCAATAGATTTTTTTCTAATTGTTTGATTGTTGGGATTAGTTATAACTATATTGAATAAAAATCTCAAAATTTTGACTCGATCCTCGGAATCGATATTTCCCTGTTCATCTTCTGTCAATGTCAATAAAGAGAGTTCTTTTTCTGTTGCTAATGATTTTAGATTGAGTGTATCTAGTGTCTGTTCAAATTCGTGATAATCAGTAGTAAGAAGTAGAGCATGAATCTTATTTATCCAAAACGGATCCGTGTTTTTTTTTTTATAAGTTTGATTTATGCTTAAAGGAGAACCCCATTTTTTGATTCTTCCGCGGTAGGGTCCATGCAAGAAAGGATCATATAGTTTAGGCAAGTATTCTCTTTTAGTTTCATTATTAGAGAATCGAGTCCTTTTTTCAAGTATGCCCGGATCAAAAGATTCCTTATCTAAAGATTCGACTCTTTTTATAAACTCCTTACTAAAATTTATTCTTTTTAGTTCATTGATAAAACTCCAATCAGTATACAATTCATCAGAAAACAATTTTTCCGGTGTGAAAAAATATATTTTTTTTTGTATCATTTCCCCAAAAGTTGCTAAACTGGGTGGATACGTAAAAGATATTTTTTCTTTTCCATCACTTTGACATGTATAAAAAAAATATTGTGACATTTCATTTTTTATAGCATTTTCAAACCGGTCATTTTTTATATATCGCAAAGGTCGATTCCATCGTTTAGAATCAAAAAGAAGTGTCACAGGAGGTTTTTCAATCCATAATAAATATTTATCTTCTTTTTTTTTTAATATTTCTAACTTCGAACTTTCTTGATTCCCATCCAGATAAGAAGTTTCATAAACCGGTCTATTTTTATAGTATGTCTCTTTAAAACGAAAGTGGAGTTCGCCCTTTATTTTAGTTTTTTTCTTTCCAGTCACTCGTAACTTTTCTGTTTCATCGATTTGGCTCGGATCCACCTCTTCCTCCGAAAAAAGGGAAGAAGAAGTATTTTCTTTGGTCCCCCGCTCCTGGTTAGCCCCTCCCCCTCCCGAAATAGTTTCTATTTCTATGTTTCTTTCTTCCTCACTTTCCCCCACTTCTTCCGTTTCGGAAATCCCTTTCAGTTTCTTAGTTAGAATGGGTGACGGTATTCTGCCTAAATAGTAAACACAGGTAATAAATAACAGAATACTAAAGATTCGAGCCATAGAATTGCTAAATTCTGATACAAGATACTTA
>JBBHDX010000870.1:0-16814 GCA_039519145.1 Kokia cookei
CCCTAAATACCATTTTCATCAAAAATCACTTTACAAAACTTGTTTATTTATCAACAAGGACTCATTATGTAACACCCCCAAACCCGGCCCAGACGTTATGGCCGAATCCGGGAATGTCACATCAAAGGCACAATCTCAAACAATTTTGCTAAGTTAAAATCTAAGGCCTAAAAGCCCAAAATCCTTGAATCTTGTTAAGTTAAGAAGAAAGCCCATGTTTTAAAATAAAAGCCCATAGGTTATAGTTATTTTGAAAACCTTGTTAAACTTTAGAAATTTATTTAAGTTAAAATAAAAATTAAGCAGCGGAAATAATAATAAAACCCATAAGTAACGTCAAATTGGAGATACAAGGCCTTATTACAACCAATGAAAATAAAGGATTTAAACTAAAGTCATTCGAAACAAATAAACAAAAAAACTTCTAATTAACTTGCAATGTGGCCATCTCCGAGTCCCTCTTCCACGTCGAGCCGTCTACTGAGCGTCACCTGAAACATTAAATAAAAGGGTGTGAGTTTCGAAACTCAGTGTGTACGACCCTTGGCAATCAATTTAATATACAATTATCACATTGGGCCTAAGCCCTATCAAAATCGGTGGTCTTGGGCCTTAGCCCACAATGACCTCATATCATATCATATCATATCATATCATATGCAAAACAAGGTAATGCAAAACCCTCCCCAAAAATCCATCCGCTACACACCATTTCCCTTCCAACCTTATACACCTGTGGGGAATTCTAGCTCGACCCACCCCTCCGCTACACACCAATGGTAGCACTCACAGCGGCACTACTCAACGTTGCAGCAAAGCTGCTAATCATATAATGGGCTTAAAGCCACCGGTGGATCCACGGTCGTCAAGCGACTATGCGATCCTCAAATTCTTCCTCCGTACCATAATTCCCACCCATATGCATCCTAAACAGAATATCATATGAATGCAACATACACATGAGTACATCCAAACACATACTCATCACATAGGGGTATTTTAGTCATTTCACTACTCAAGGGTATTTCCGTAATTCTACCCTACAGGGGTATTTTGGTAATTCTACAATACAGGGGTATTTTGGTAATTTTGCCCTAAATCAGGGGTATTTTGGTAATTCCACAAATCAAGGGTATTCTGGTAATTTTACATCAGGGGTATTTTAGTAATTTTACAAATCTAAGGATATTTTGGTAATTTTCAAACTAAGGGTATTTTGGTAATTTTTCAAACTAAGGGTATTTTAGTAATTTTACAAATCTAAGGGTATTTTCGTAAATTTCAAATCAGGGTATTTGTCCCTCTCGGGTTTTAGTTATGAACTTTGGCCCATCAACAAGTCCTCGCGGTTAAAGTGAACAAACACTATGCACCAGGTAGGATTCCAGAAAAGAGGAGGTGGGCCACTAGGACCGCTTAAGTACCAAGCTCTCCCTAGATCCAATCCTAGACATGCATATGTCCGTTACCACACTCTAACCTATCGACTTGTCCACAGACATGTTTGATTATTACATTAAGTTTTATGTTATTCAAGAGTTTTTCAGAACTAGGCCTAGAGTCCATTAAACCCTAACATACATTTCTAAAACCCCATAAGGCCCATTAAGCCCAAATCACATCCTATATGGCCCATTAAGCCCAAATTTCATGCTCATATAGCCCATTAGGCCCAAAACAATTACAGATCATGTAATATGCATGCCTAACTCAATTCATATAATCAAATCAATCCATTTCATCAAACTTAGCCTCAGGGCCCACATTCGGCAGGCCCATTTAGCCACTTTCGGCTTTTCGGCTTTTCGGCATTGCCGATATCGTGTGTGTAGTGTTTGTACACACCTGGTAATAGCGCGTGCTGCGAATTCCTCTTAGTCACGAACCTACATTCGATATTCCTTAATCATTAATCATAGGCTAAATACAAACTTTATCAAAAACCGAAACCTCACCGTAGCCTTACCGTGTGCGACAAGCCTTAATAGCTCCTTTCTTTAACACCAACTGCGATTAGACCCTAGATCTGTACCAACTTAAACATTAGAGCCTAAGTAATAGATGACTTGCATCCAACACAAGTCACCCTCACAACATATATGACCATTCGGCCAACCCTTAAACCGAAGTAAAGAACACTTACCCTTGCTAACGATCCTACCACGCTTGCGATCTTTGAACCTTATCCTTGTTACCACAGAGTTAACGATAGGTCAGTTAGATAGCCTTTCGGCTTTTAGCAAAACGTACAAGAGAGGTTAACCGAATACTTACCAAATCCACTTTCGATCCTGCGGCCTAAATTCGGCTTTTGAGATTAGTATGGTGACAGAGACAATTCGGCACCAATAGGGAGAAGAAGAGGAGAAGTGATCGGCTAGAACTAAAGGTGAACAAGAAAAGGAATTTAAGAAGAGAAGGTATGGGGAATTCGGCTAGAGAGAAAACCAAAATTCGGCAAAGGAATGATGGGTTTTTTTTTCGGCAAATGGAAGAATTCGGCTAAGGGGGAGAAAAAGAAAAGTAATGGAACCCAAGGAACCTCTCAAAGGAATTCGGCACCTCCTTTTATAGCCAATAGCCGAATCCTACCTTCCCCCACAGTCCAATTCGGCACCAACTCTTCCCACTTCTCATCTCCTAATTTTTCTCCATGATATCTCCCTTATCTCATCCGAAATTCCCTCCTTTATCAGCTCACAAGACCAATTCAAACACTTCAACGAAAGAGTCCAAATTCCACACAACTCTGGCCGTCCACTATGCAAAATTAAACACTCCAAAAACACTTTACCACTACTCGAACCTTGGACCTCTTCACGCCACCTTGTAGCTCCCCTAGTGACGCCACCTTGCCACTGGACCACAAGCCCATTTGTGTCCTATTTTCCCCTTAATCTGCTTAAGAGGCCTAATGCCTGAGACTAGGGTCCACTAAAGCAAGAAAAATAAATTTTTCCCTATGGTCTTCCCTATCTCTAAGACTTCAAATAATCCCGATAATACCTTAAAATTAATATTCTAAGTGCTACTCATACATACCAACCTCAGTGCACAGAAATTTAAAGTTTCGGGATTTTTGGGGCGTTACAACCCAATAGGCCCAAATCTACTAGGCCCAAATTCGGGGCGTTACACATAATCTATCATTAAACATCAAGAATCATACAAAACATTCATGGCATAACCTTTAACAGTTTTACAAATTAATCCCCGGGCTAGCTAGATTAAGCTAAAACGACTTCAAAAACATAAAAATCATTAAAAACGGGTCTCAAAAAACATACCATGCAAGTGAAATAAGCTTAGCCGAAACCTCCTTTTCTTCAATGTATAAATATCAGTTAAGGTAGAAGAAATAAAGAAGATGATACATTTTTTCTTTTATTTAATTTAACCTTAATTTACTTAATTACCATATTAACCTTTAAAAACTTTAATAATTTCAACAAAAATAAATCCATATATATCCACTAACAACTTAAATGGTCTAATTACCATCTAAGTCCCTTACTTTAAAGTTTCATAGCCATTTGACCCCTTTAACTAATAGAACTCTACTTTTACACCTTTTACGATTTAGTCCTTTTCACTTAATTAATCATGCAAACATCAAAATTTCTTAACGAAATTTTAATACGACTTACTAACATCCCATAGACATTAAAATAATAATAAAATAATAATTTACTCATGGATTTGTGGTCCCAAAACCACTGTTCTGATTTCACTAAAAACGGGCTGTTACAACTCTCCCCCTAAAGGAATTTTCGTCCCCGAAAATCTTACCAGAAAATAGGTTCGGGTATTGCACTTTCATAGCTTCTTCCGGTTCCCAGGTAGCTTCTTCTATTCCGTGACGTTGCCAGAGAACTTTAACTAAAGCTATACTTTTATTTCTCAATTCTTTAACTTCCCGAGCTAGAATTCTGATCGGTTCTTCACTGTACGTCATATCAGGCTGAATCTCAACATCAACAGGTGAAATCACGTGTGAAGGATCTGATCGATACCGTCGTAACATCGATACATGAAATACATTATGAATCTTTTCTAACTCTGACGGTAAAGCTAATCTGTAAGCTACTGGTCCAATTCTCTCAATGATCTCATACGGCCCGATAAATCGCGGACTAAGCTTTCCCTTTTTGCCAAATCGAAGAACTTTCTTCCAAGGTGATACTTTCAAAAACATTGTCGCCGACTTGAAATTCAATATCTTTTCTTTTCAAATCTGCATAAGATTTCTGACGATCAGAAGCTGCTTTCAAACTGTCACGTATCACTTTAACCTTTTCTTCGGTTTCTCGAATCAAATCAACACCGAATAACTTTTTCTCACTCAGCTCAGTCCAGTATAATGGAGTTCGACATTTTCGACCATACAAAGCTTCGTACGGTGCCATTTTAATGCTCGCTTGATAACTGTTATTGTATGCAAATTCAACCAACGGTAGAAATCTCTCCCAGTTACCTTCGAACTCTAAAACACAACATCGAAGCATATCTTCGAGTATCTGAATTACTCGCTCAGACTGACCATCGGTCTGTGGATGAAATGCTGTACTAAAATGCAATCGAGTACCTAGAGCTTCATGTAACTTGCTCCAGAATCGAGACGTAAACCGTGGATCTCTATCAGAAATAATAGAAACTGGCACACCGTGCAATCTAACAATCTCAGCAACATACAACTCTGCCAATCTCTCAAGTGAATAATCCGTACGCACTGGAATGAAATGCGCGGATTTCGTCAAACGATCAACAATGACCCATACAACATCTTTCTTTCTCGGAGATAGAGGCAATCCCGATACAAAATCCATCGTGACACGTTCCCATTTCCACTCTGGAATCATCACTGGCGAAACCAAAAACTTTAACTTGCTGACAAACCAAACATTTTGATACGAACTCTGAAATCTCTCGTTTCATACCTGGCCACCAGTACATCTGTTTCAAATCACCGTACATTTTATTGCTACCAGGATGAATCGACAAGCTACTACTGTGAGCTTCCTGTAAAATCTTCTGAATGAGATCAGAATTTCTCGGAACACAAATTCTGCCTTTGAAGTACAAACTATCATCTGAACCAACATGAAAATCTGAATCAGGTGTCGTCTCAATCTGTTTCCGTTTAGCAATCAAAACATCATCACATTTCTGAGCTTCACAAATCTGTTGCAAAAACATCGGTCTAGCTTTTAATTCAGCTAAAATTGAACCATCATCAATCAACGTCAATCGCGTGTTCAAAGCTCGCAAAGCAAACAAAGATTTTCTACTCAAAGCATCAGCAACAACATTAGCCTTTCCCGGATGATAATCAATGATCAAATCGTAATCTTTCAATAACTCGAGCCATCTACGCTGTCTCAAATTCAAATCTTTCTGTGACATCAAATACTTCAGGCTTTTATGATCCGTGAAGATATGACATTTTTCTCCGTACAAATGGTGTCGCCAAATCTTCAAAGCAAATACAATAGCTGCAAGCTCTAAATCATGAGTCGGATAATTCTTTTCGTGCGGTTTCAACTGTCGAGAAGCATACGCTATCACTTTGCCTTCTTGCATCAAAACACAACCCAAACCATTCAATGAAGCATCACTATAAATCACAAATTCTTTACCGGACTCTGGCTGAACTAACACAGGTGCCTCGGTTAACAATGCTTTCAACTGATTAAAACTTTGCTGACATTTCTCAGACCATTCGAACTTAACATCTTTTTGCAACAGTTTCGTCAACGGCGTAGCAATCATCGAAAATCCCTTGACGAATCTTCTATAATATCCGGCTAAACCCAGAAAACTTCTGACTTCAGATACATTTCTCGGAGGTTTCCAATCTACCACAGCTGAAATTTTACTCGGATCAACTCTCTGTCGATACCACATGTCCCAAAAATCCAACTTCTCGGAGCCAGAACTCACATTTGCTAAACTTAGCGAACAATTATTTTTCGCGTAAAGTTTGCAAAACAATTCTCAAATGCTGGGCATGCTCTGTCTCATCTCGTGAATAGATCAGAATATCATCAATGAATACAACAACAAATCTGTCTAAATACGGTCTGAATATTCTGTTCATCAAGTCCATAAATACAGCAGGTGCATTAGTCAAACCAAATGGCATCACAAGAAATCTGTACCTGGTTCTGAAAGCAGTTTTCGCACATCTGAGTCTTTAACTCGTAACTGATAATAACCAGAACGAAGATCAATCTTTGAAAATACTGTCGCACCTTTCAACTGATCAAACAAATCATCAATACGTGGCAATGGATACTTGTTCTTGATCGTGACTTTGTTGAGCTGTCGATAATCGATACATAATCGCATAGATCCGTCCTTTTTCTTAACAAATAACACAGGAGCACCCCAAGGAGAAAAACTGGGCCGAGCAAAGCCCCTATCTGTCAACTCTTGCAACTGTGCTTTCAACTCTTTCAATTCTGTAGGTGCCATTCTATACGGAGCTATCGATATCGGAGATGTTCCCGGCATTAACTCAATAGCAAACTCAACCTCTCTGATCGGCGGTAACCCTGGTAATTCTTCTGGAAACACATCTGTGAACTCACATACAATCGGAACCGATTCTAATTTCAATTCTGAAACTCTAGAATCAAATATATAAGCGAGATATGCTTCACAGCCCTTTTTAACATATTTCTGTGCCGTCATAGCTGAGATAACATTAGATGTACCATCCAATCTATCTGATTCAATTCAGATCCTTTCACCATTCTGACATTTTAACACAATATGCTTTCGTCTACAATTCACAACAGCATCATGCAGAGTTAACCAGTCCATACCCAGAATCACATCAAACTCATCAAAGGGTAATAACATCAAATTAGCCGGAAAGTTGTAACCCCTAATTTTCAATGGACAAGATCTACAAACTATTAACAAGAACACACTGACCTAAAGGATTTGTAACTTTAACAATAAATTCAGTGGACTCAAAAGGTAATTTCTTTTTGTCTACTAATGTAGTGCATATATATGAATGAGTTGACCCCGGATCAATCAATGCATATACATTAGTATCAAAGATAGAAAATGTACCCGTAATAACATCTGGAGCAGTAGCTTCCTCTCGAGCTCGGATTGCATAAGCTCTAGCTGGTGTTCTTGCTTCAGACCGTTCATTCATCTCGCTATTCTTTCCTCGACCGGGAGTAGCATTCCTCACAAACAGAGACGTTTCTCTCAACATTTCTTACACTTCCAACACTAGCCGCTGGAGAATTAACTGACTGGAAATTGCTTTGCCTCGGTTTCTCTCTACTAGTGAACTCTGAAGGAGCAGCTGATCGACTTGTGTCATTTCTAAATTTCTTCGATGGAGACGTTTGAGCAGGCTTGAATGACCCCCCTTTTGTTATAGTCTCAAAATTTTGAATCTGACTGTCGTTTACTTTTACAAATTTCTTCAACTTTCTGAGCCCGTTCTGAAAGTTCTTGTAACACCCCTAACCCGTATCCGTCGCCGGAATAGGGTTACGAGGCATTACCGATCAAATCACAACATACAACATACAACATACATTTATGCATCCATTCTCAAACACCATTCAATCATAATCACATTGTCCCTTATAAGGGCCTACGAGGCCTTAAACATGCTTTAGAAGTGGTTCGGGACTAAACCGATAACATACAAAAATTCTTGAAAACTTAGAAAATTTTCAAACATACAAGGGTCACACGCCCGTGTGAACAGGCCGTGTGCCTCACACGGCTCCAGACACGCCCGTGTCCCAGGCCGTGTGAAAACAGGGCATACATACTGACTTGGGTCACACGGCTGACCACACGCCCGTGTGTCTAGCCCGTGTGCCCTTCGAAATGGCCACACACGCCCGTGTGCCAGGCCGTGTGCTAGGCCGTGCCAATCCTGTAGGGTATACTGACTTATGCAACACGGCCAAGTCACACGCCCGTGTGCTAGGCCGTGTGCCATTTAGGGGGTATACTGACTTGTGCCACACGGCCGGTCACACGCCCGTGTGTGAGGCCGTGTGGAGCATACTGACTTCAATTCAATTTCAACACCAGGGGACACACGGCCGTGTATCATGACCGTGTGTCGCACACGGCTGAGACACACGCCCGTGTCTCTGCCCGTGTGGACAAGAATAGGCCATTTGCAAGGCCAATTTGCCACCCTTTCTCATGCTCACCTAAACAACCAAAATAATACCATTTCAACACATTTATAGGCAACCAAAACATGCCAATTCATATACAAATCATGCCATTTAATCTTCAACCATTTCACTACTCAAATCATAATCCATAAACATACCAAAACAATATGCCATTACCAACAATTTCACCTATCTTCCCTATGCATTTTTCTCATCATCTTATCAACTAATTCATGCCACAAAATATACCAATTCATCATCCCTAAATCATACCAAATCAACCATGATATATCATTGGTAATTAATCAAAACAATTAACCACTTAGCCATCACAACAACCATACCAAACATGCCAAAACACAAGGCCATATATACATCACATATCACTTACCAAATTCATAAATTAAGCCAACTTAAATGGCCAAATACACACCAACATTTACATCATTTACAAGCCAAATCTCATGGCTAAAATCACAACTCAAAACATATCATCTTAACACTAGCCTATACATGCCATATACCATATATACATAGCATCAAAAGTACCAACAAGTTGATCGATAGTGTGACGATGTTCCTGATGATCCCCGAGTCCGAGCTAGCTTCGATTATCTATAAAACAGGGAAAGAACACACAAAGTAAGCTTTAAAAGCTTAGTAAGCCATATACAAATAAAATTACCACATGAATCAACATCATTTTCATCAATAGGCAAACTATGAATAAGCACATAAAAGCTCACAAACCTTTCCCAATGTATACATATTCAATATCATAAGTGAATTCATCAAATACTTCCCTTTTCAATACTTGTATGAATCTCGTACGTACCTGAGTCACTTAACTCATTCACACATTCTTTCTCGACTTGACTTTGCCCGTTGAACCATTCGGAATCGTTAAGGATACTCGGAAATCACATATAGCTCGTACAATGCCATATCCCAGATATGGTCTTACATGTTATCACATATCGATGCCACTGTCCCAGACAGGGTCTTATACGAAATCATATAACGATGCCAATGTCCCAGACATGGTCTTACACGTAATCACATCTCGATAATCCTAATGTCATGACATTCGTATCCTATACTATTCCTAAGGTTCGTACGGGACTTTCGGATATTGTAACCCTGTCGATTCTTGCTCGTATTTGATCATTCAACATTCATAGCAGTTCAATGACAATTAAACATATATAATTCAATTTAAAGACATTTATTTGCATATGAACTTACCTTGTATTCGGGATAAACGGACTGGATCGACTATTCGATAACCTTTGATTTTCCCCGATCTAAATCCGATTTCTTTCGTTCTTGATCTATATACATTCAAAATTAACTCATTTATTCATCAAATCATTCAATTCAGTCCACAAACACATATTTGGGCATTTTTACACTTTAGCCCCTAAAGTTCCACATTTTTACAATTTAGTCCCTATTTCACAAATACACAAAATTCACAAAATTTCAATAACCCAAGCTTAGCCGAATTTCCCATAAGTCCCTAGCAGCCCATATTTTCATTTATTTACACATTTCAACCACACAATTTAAACTTTTCACAATTAAATCCCTAATTGACATTTTTATCAAAAATCACTTAACAAAACATGAAAATCTATCAACAAATATTCATTTTTCATCATCAAACATTCAAAAGCTCAAGCATTCATCAATGGCACTTCACAAAATCATTAACAAATTCAAAAATTAAGGCATGGGCTAGCTAGAATACAAAGCAACGATCACAAAAACAAAAGAAATCATCAAAAACCGAGCTCAAAACATACCTTAATCAAGCTAAATGCTAGCCGAACCCTAAAAAAACATTTTCTTCTTCTTTTTCTCTTAATATTCGGTTAAGAATGATGAAAATGGAGCTAATTTTTGTTTTGTTTTATTAATATTAACATTAATAACCAAATTACAAAATTAACCTTAATTAAAACCATTTAAAATCATTCATATAATGCCCATTTATGTCAAATTCCACTATCAATGGTCTAATAACATCATAAGGACCTTTCATTTAATAAATCATAGCAATTAAACACCTTTAACAATAGAATGCAACTTTTGCATTTTACGCGATTTAGTCCTTTTATCAAATTAAGCATTCAAACGATAAAATTAAATCACGAAACTTTCACACATATATAATAACATGCTATAAACACAAAAAATAATATTAAAATAATTTTTGACCTCAGATTTGTGGTTCCGAAACCACTGTTCTGATTTAGCTAAAATCGGGCTGTTACAGTTCTACAAATTCCCATAACTTTAATGCTGCCACAGACATACGGATATCATCATTCAACCCGTCTTCAAATCTAATACACATTTCCTCCTCATTTGATACTATGTTACGAGCATACTTGCTTAACTGCACAAATTCACGTTCATACTCAGCTACAGTCTGATTTCCTTGTTTTAACTCGAGAAATTCTTTCTTTTTCCTGTCAATAAACAACCGGCTAACATACTTCTTCTTGAATTCAGTCTGAAAGAAGTCCCAATTAATACGATCATTCGATGTCATCGTGCTCAAAGTATCCCACCATAAATACGCTTCATCTTTCAGTAACGATACCGCACATCTCAAACAATCTTCGGGAGTGCACATCAACTCCGCAAAAACTCTCTTTGTATTCATTAGCCAATACTCGGCTTTTGAAGGATCATCATCTACCTTACCTCTGAATTCTTCCGCTCCACATTTTTGAATTTTATCTACTGATACTCGAGTAACCGTCACAGGTACAGGGTTTGGAGTAACTTGGGGTGCCAGAGGAGGCACAATAGGGGGTGGAGGTGGCGGAGTTGCAAGATTTGCTTGCTTGAACTCATTGAACCACTGGTTCATCATTCCAAGAAATACATTTTTCATCTCATCACCAACGGATTGTGGAATAGACGCACTATTACTTGCTTCAGGATTCGAAGCTTGAACATTACTTTCAGCTTCATTAACTATAGCTCGGTTCGATTCAGCTGACATCTTGAATCTATAAGAAAATACAATATTAGAACGGATCAAAAGCATCACACTATCACAGGGTATATGTGGCATGTATATACTAAACTCTACTCCGCTACGTTAGTCCTAGAATCGACTAAACCGTAGCTCTGATACCACTAAATGTAACACCCCTAACCCGTATCCGTTGTCGAATTAGGGTTACAGAGCATTACCGTACAATCGAAACATTAAAACATTCATTTCATACATCATTCAAAACATATTAAAATACATTCATTCATATACATATCGTCCCTAAATCGAGCCCTCGAGGCCCTAAAAATACCTTAGAAATAATTCGAGACTAAATTGGAAACATTTGGAAAGTTGAAGAAAAAGTTAGAAAAAAAATTGACTACAGGGGTCACACAGCCGTGTGCTCAGGCCGTGTGCCTCACACGGCTGAGACACACGCCCGTGTCTCAGGCCATGTAACCTTCGAACTAGGGACACACGGCCGTGTCCCAGCTCGTGTCCTCACCCGTGTAACTCTCTGAGTAGGGTCACACGGCCGTGTCACATGCAAAGAAACCTATAGGAGACACACGGCCGTGTCGCCAGGCCGTGTGTCACACACAGCTGAGTCACACGCCCGTGTCTCAGACCGTGTGGACCTAAAATTTGCCTAAAATCAAGCCATTTCCAATACCAAATCATGTATGATCCTTTAGGCCAATTGTGCACATATTTAAGGCATCAAAACCATAACAAAACATACATATAAATACCAATTCAAAAGTCCTAAATCAACTAACCAATATGCCATTCAAGGTACCTCAATTTCAATAAACAAGACCTACCTAAACATGCATATTTTACCACTTACCATTCATCAACTACTAGCTCTGTAACGCCCCAAATTTGGGCCTATTGGGCTTTGGGTCTCATAAAATTTTTAAGTGAGCAAGAAAATGACAAATGACATGATGGCTTTAAAGGTTTAATGAATTTGGAGTGTCTAGGTGTGTTGGAGAAGCTCTGGGTTCGAGTTTTGTGGTGGAGGATTCTTAATTTAATTAATTAAGGAATCAGGGTTGTGAGTAGTGGGCTTTTAAATAAAAATAAGTGAAAAATGGCACAAAGAAGCCTGTGGTGAAGTGGCTAAGTGACGCCACTAGGGTGTAGAGAGGTGGCGACATATGCATGCAGGGAGGTCTGAGGTTCGAGTGCTAGCTTAGTTTTATTTTGGAATTTAATTTTAGGCTTCTAGAAGGCTGGAAGTGGCGTGTAGAGGGACTCTAAGGAGAAGTGATCAGTAGAGAGAATTTAGGAGAAGGATAAGGGAGATATCATGGAGAAAAATTAGGAGATGAGCAGTGGATGAAGTGGTGCCGAATTGGACTTTAGGGGTGGCTAAGTTTCGGCTATAGGCTATATAAATGTGTGTGTGCCGAATCTGGGGTCCTAGGTAATGCCGAATTTTCCATTCTTTTTCTTTCTTTTCTTCCCCTCAATCGGTTCCTCCCAACATAGCCAAACTCTTCTATAGCCGAATTACCACCATCTTTTCTCTTGCCGAAATTCCTAATAGTGCCGAATCTTTGTTGTTGTTCCTCCATCACAAATCGATTGTTACCTACTCTCAGTCAAGTGTTAAAAGCCGAATCTAGTTCAATAGCTATCTAGGCCGCAGGATCGAAAGGGGATTTGGTAAGTATTCGGTTAACCTCTTTTGTACGTTTTGCTAAAAGCCGAAAGGCTATCTAACTGTCCTGTCGTTAACTCTGTGATAACAAGGATAAGGTTCAAAGATCGCAAGCGTGGTAGGATCGTTAGCAAGGGTAAGTGTACTCAACTCGATTGTGGTTTAAGTGAATGGCCGAATGTGAGTTTGATCTATAGGGGTGACTTGTGTGGATTATGAGTCACTCGAATCTTGATGGTGTATGTGTGAGTGCAGATCTAGGGGATACTCCTGATTAGTAGCTAAGGAAGGGCTATTAGAACCCGGTGGCACACGGTAAGGTTACGGTAAGGTTTCGGCTTTTGGTAGATATTTTGTTTAAGTATGGGTGATTGATTGAAGGTTGGTTGGTTGTAGGTTCAAGACCAAGGATAGTATAGCACGTCGCAGTAACCAGGTGTGTACAAACACTACACACACATGATATCGGCAATGCCGGAAAGCCGAAAAGCCGAAAGTGGCTAAATGGGCCCGGTGGGCCCTGAGGCTAAGTTTGATGAAATTGATTGATTTGATTATATGAATTGAGTTAGGCATGCATGTTACATGATCTGGAATTGTTTTGGGCCTAATGGGCCATATGAATGAGATTTGGGCCTAATGGGCCATAAGGATGTGAATTGGGCATAATGGGTTATATGAACGTGAAATGGGCTTGATGGGCTTTATGAGGACGTAGACAAGTATGCTAGGGTTTAATGGACTTTAGGCCTAGTTCTGAACAACTCTTAAACTGCATAAAACTTAATTCTAATAATTAAACATGTCCGTGGACAAGTCGCTGGGTTAGAGTGTGGCAACGGACATATGCATGTCTAGGATTGGATCTAGGGAGAGCTTGGTACTTAAGCGGTCCTAGTGGCCCACCTCCTCTTCTCTGGAATCCTACCTGGTGCATAGTGTCTGTTCACTTTAGCCGCGAGGACTTGTTAATGGGCCAAAGTTCATAACTAAAACCCGAGAGGGACCAAAATACCCTTAGATTTGTAAAATTACTAAAATACCCCTGAATTAAAAAATTACCAAAATACCCTTGATTTGCAGAATTACCAAAATATCCCTGATTTACAAAATTTCCAAAATACCTCTGTTTTGCAAAATTACCTAAATACCCCTGTAGAGTAGATTTACGAAAATACCCCTGGGTAGTGAAATGACTAAAATACCCCTAAGTGCTGAATGTGTGAAAATGTGTATGTTGCATTCATGAAATATATGTTGCACTTGGGTGGGTTTTGATGATACGGAGGAAGATTTGAGGATCGCATAGTCGCTTGACGACCGTGGATCCACCGGTGGCTTTAAGCCCATTAATTAGCAGCTTTGCTGCAACGTTTGAGTAGTGCCGCTGCTGGTGCTACCTTTGGTGTGTAGGGATGGGTGGGTTGATATTTATATCCCCACAGGTGTGTAGGGTTGGAAGGGAAATGGTGTGCAGGGTTGGATTTGGGATGGGTGCATTGCATTCATGTGATACTGATGTGATATGAGGTCATTGTGGGCTAAGGCCCAAGACCACCGATTTTGATAGGGCTTAGGCCCAATGTGATAATTGTATGTTGATTTGATTACCAAGGGTCGTACACACTGAGTTTCGAAACTCACACCCTTTTTATTAAATGTTTCAGGTGATCCTCAGTAAACGGCTCGACGTGGGAGAGGACTCGGAGATGGCCACACTACAAGATACTTAGAAGTTTTTCAAAAGACATGATTTTAATTACTTTATTTTCATTGGATGTAATAAGGCCTTGTACTCCGATTTGACTTTAGATTTTGGGTTTTGTTGTTTCAACTGTTTACTTAATTATTAAACCTGAGTAAATTTCTTATGTTTAAACATGGTTTTCGAAATACTTAAAATAATAAAATGGGCTTTTATCATTACTTAACAAGATTCAAGGATTTTGGGCTTTTAGGTCTTAAATTTTAACTTAGCAAAATCGTTTTGAGATTATGCCTTTGATGTGACATTCCCGGATTCGGCCATAACGTCTGGGCCGGGTTTGGGGTGTTACATGCTCCAAAAACTTACTAAACATACAACATAAGGTAGCTCAATGACACAAACCATCAAATGATACTAATAAACCATTCTCATCCATTATCAAAAGTGACCAAAAGTACTTTCTAAAGCAAGCATTATAACCTATTATGCATACATGACACCAAAACACAAACACATTTAGTTATTATTTACATATTCATCAAACACCAATTTAAAACATCCTATATACATTTCAACCACAAATTCAACTACATAAGTTTATACATGCCACTACCCTAGGAGATACAAAAACTACCAATATCGATGGATAGTGTGAGCTGAAGGTTTGATCCGTCCAAAATGTCAGCAACGATGATCTACAAAACAATCCACAAGAACGAATAAGCTTATAGAGCTTAGTAAGAACATAGTATATCATTTAATCTAACAATAATTGAATACGATTCATATATTATTCGATTCAGAGTTACCGGAGTCTAAACAGGGCACAAAAGTACAAACAGGGGCACGTATGTGCAATTTAGGGGTACCGAAGTACAAATAGGGGCACGTATGTGCAATTCAGGGGTACCAAAGTACAAACAGGGGCACGTATGTGCAATTCAGGGGTATCGAAGTACAAACAGGGGCATGTATGTGCAATTCAGGGGTACCGAAGTACAAACAGGGGCACATATGTGCAATTCAGGGGTATCGAAGTACAAACAGGGGCACGTATGTGCAATTTAGGGGTACCGAAGTACAAACAGGGGCACGTATGTGCAATTCAGGGGTACCGAAGTACAAATAGGGGCACGTATGTGCAATTCAACAATAATCTTCTAAAAATAATAATTAAAGCATCATAATATAAGTACACAAATAGAAATTCGTTTACATATTAAAACACTACGAACTTACCTCGACGACTAGGGCGTAGAAACGAGATCGACTAATCCGAGGCTTTAGCTTTTCCCGATCTAGATCCGTACGTGGTCTATCTTGATCTAAATAGACAAATTCAATCCATTTAATATCTCTAGTATTCAATTTAGTCCACATTTCATATTTATGCAAAATTACTATTTTGCCCTAACATTTTAACTTTTCACAATTTAGTCCTTAAGCTCATAAATTGAAATCTAAGCATTTTAATCCTCTTTTCAAGCTAGCCGAATTCTCTAGGGACTTAAATCAATCCATACAAACCATCATTTCATAAATTTAACATGAACTTTTACCATTTTTACAAACAAGTCCCTAAATGCAATTTTCATCAAAAATCACTTTACAAAACTTGTTTATTTATCAACAAGGACTCATAATCTATCATTAAACATCAAGAATCATACAAAACATTCATGGCATAACCCTCAATCTTTAACAGTTTTACAAATTGATCCCCGAGCTAGATTAAGCTAAAACGACCTCAAAAACATAAAAATCATTAAAAACGGGACTCAAAATCATACCATGCAAGTGAACTAAGCTTAGCCTATAACACCCCTAACCCGTATTCGACGCCGAAACCGGGTACGAGGCATTACTGGACTCACATCACAAATAATCACACAATTTCGAGTCATAAAATTTTTGTCCAAATTAAAACCAATCATAATCAATCATATAGTCCCTTATACGAGCCTACGAGGCCCAAAACATGCTTTAGAAGTAGTTTGGGACTAAACCGAGAACTCGGGGAATTTTTATAAAACTTAGAAAATTTTTGTTAGAAGCAGGGTTCACACGCCCGTGTGGTCTAAGGGACACGCCCGTGTGACCCTGGGACACGCCTGTGCTCAGACCGTGTTCAAATTAGGGAGCTCTCTGACTTGTGCCACACGACCGTGCCACACGCCCGTCAGGCTTAGGCCGTGTAGCACACACGGCTGAGACACACGCCCGTAGCAATACGTAACTAACGAAGTAGATAAAAAT
>JBBHDX010000872.1:0-16808 GCA_039519145.1 Kokia cookei
TATAATGAAAAGTATTTCTTAAAAGTAATCTAAGATTAGTATGCATAAATACTAAATCTTCATTACGTTGAGGATTAATCCTGTTTCTCCTCATGAAATGGATAAAAGAATATGTACTCCAATTCCTCTCACAACAAGATGATAAAAGGTTGTCCAAGAAGTTTCAAAGCTAAGTTTTGGAGCAAAGGTATTATAGTCCCATGAACAACCACCAAGACTAAGGATCCAAGCCATCTATCTTGTAGTGAATCAAATGAACCAAAAACTAGTGCTCTCGAAAATCTTGCAAACTCCTGGAAAGTCATCTTCCTTTCTTCGGTAGAAGGAAAATATCTTCTTAAGCACTTATTCCTTTCCTTCTAGAGATTTCTACATCTTTATGTGGAGGAAGGCGATTTAGAACCTAATTAAGCCAATTACTACAATAATACTTATGTAAACAAATAAACTTAGATTTTTTAATTGATAATAAATAAAACAGTATAAAATAAAAGACTAAAAACATGTATAAATGAAATATATGTTATCTAAATTTACCTTGGATTTCAAGAATGAGCCATACAATGAAGAGGTGTACTACTCTTAATCCATCGATCAATAAGAATATCATATATCACTTCATAAAAGATTGATATCTCGTCTCCTTTCATCCCCTCATGCCAATAAATGCTTGTCTTCACTTTTTCAATCATTTCATCCCACATCTCATAAAATCAAGTGAAGAGTAGGTCTATCCGTGTCCATAATTCGAAGCATATTATATATAGGTCCCACAAAAGAAAGGATACAATCAACCTTATCCACAAAAAGTCATCCAAAAATTTTTCCTTCACCAAAGAGGCTTCAGAAACGTCATCTTCTCTATAAGTAGACCATTCATCACTAATAACCATTGTTGGAGCCCAATTTGTTCGGCCCAATAATAATAAATAAATCCAAAAATGAAAAAACAAAACAAAATTTTAATTAAATCCAAGTCTTTTTACAAGGATTGGTCTAAAATTAAAACAAAACCAATACTCAAATTACATGACCCATCTACTAGCCCAAACCTAATGGCTCAAGAACCTAAACTCTTTCCGTAACCTAGCCACCTTTGGCTCCACTGCCTCCTTTGCCACGTCAATCAGCACGCAAATCAATGCACCCACGCCTCGAGATCGACCTTTGCCACCATTTCATCGAAATGGAAAACCCTTCACCATGCCTCGACCACCACCACGTTACCAGCAAGAAGACAAAGAACAAGAAATAGAAAACAAATATTGTGAGGCTATAAAGAGCCCCAAACTATGTTGTAAAAGGGGACACGAAATAGTAATAAAATCAGAGAGATTTTAGCAATAAAATCCCAGAAAACTTCAAAGAAATCTCTTGTTTTCTATATTTTAAATTTCGAAATATATATTTTTTATCTTTTATTTCTATTTTTAGTTCGAAAATACAAAAAATATAAAAAAAAAAGGAGAGAAGTTTTCGAAGAAACCCAAAATCTTCACCAACCTTTTGTGTCGTCGTCGTGCAAGGATCTCAACACCCATCGGATTCTTTTGGGCGTCGTTGGAGGAATAAAAATAAAATCTCTAAAAAAAACCCTAGAATTTGAAAGCAATTTGAAATTTTTTGGAGTTTTTTATATTGGGTCCAAGGGATTTAACCTCATATTTGAGTTCGAATCGAAAAAAGAAAAACAGGTTAGCTTTCCCTTTACATGATGACGTGTAAATTTTCCAAAAACTCCCCACGTTAGTGCCGTCCCCCTGTTTGTGTTCATACTTAAGAGACAAAAGATGAAATGGGTGTGTTAGATCGATGGATTCAATCGATTTGCCAAGACGGGGGTGAATTAGCTTTTTTTAAAATTTGTTGGATGAAGTAAAAAGAATAGAGAGTAATTGACGCAGCCATTTATAGTGCTTCAGTCCCAAACACCTACTCCACTACCTTAGCTTTCACCAACCAAAGATTTTCCCAAATCCATAGATTTGTATAACCTTTGAGGACAAGGTTTAACCTTACAATAATCAAGACTTATACCATAAAGTCTTAATCAACAACACCTTAAGGTTTCTACGCAAACCTTAAGTTCAAACCCTCTCAAAAGAATAACAAATAAGCAAACTAGAAAGATTCCTCACTAGATCAAGATGTTTGCCAATGTAAGCACAATAATGAACACTTGAGCAAAATAAACACAAAGATAGCTCACAAGTGTTTTACAATAATGAAATGAAAGAATTTAGCTCTCAATATCTTTTAATGACCTTTAAAACTTTTAGCACATTTCCTCTTGGAGTTCTAGGTCATTGAAGGATGATATTTATAACCATTTTGAGCTTTCCAACTGTTGCTATTGTTGTGGTGGAGAATAAACTCGTTGGAAGTGAAATACCAGCTTATTAAAGAGATTTGCAACACATAGTATCGATATAAAGAAGGTATCGGTATTTTTGAACTTTAATTTGAATATTGTGACCGTTGGAGCGTATATGACCGTTCGGGTGATAAAATAATCGATATTTTACAAGAATTATCAATACTTTACAAAAAGTATTGATACTGGATCGATACTTATTAGGGTTTGTGAAAAACATAATACTCTTTTGGTATCGTTTTTGAAAGAGGGTACTGATATTTTTCAAATATTATCGATACCTTTATCATGGTATTGATATTTTTCAGATATTATCGATACTGAAATCTTGGTATCGATATTTATCAAATATTATCGATACCTTTGAATGGGATCGATATTTTTCAACTGTTTCAAAACAGAATACCCATTTAGTATCGATTTTAAGAAGGGTATCGACATAATTCAAATATTATCGATACTTGGTCAAAAATTATCGATACTCTTTGACCTTGAGCTAATTTGACTTGTTTAAAAAATATGTTTAAGTGTAAAATTGATTTTTGATCTAAATATCTCCTATGTTAAAAGCATTTTGGCTCAAAATAATTTTTGTATTAAGACTTTGACTAAGAGATTTTGGATAGGAGATTTAAATTTACCTTTTAGACTAAAATGTTATTTTTGTCAAATTTTAACTTATATTCACAAACATTATAATTTGTTATATCAAAATAATTTATCAAATAAAACTTGGTTTAACAATCTTCTCCATTTTGATATAACAAAACTTTGTGAATATGTTGTTTTTGAATAAATGTTCCCCCTCAATAAAATACATTTTTCAAAATGAGACAAGTTTTAAAATCAATTTTGCATTCAATTTTTATAATAAAGTACCATGGTCATATAAACATTTATTCTGAAAACATTGATCACATTTGTCAAAATAGGTATCAAAACATTGTATACCTTTGCTTTATACCTTTCCTTCTTTCTCATATTCACATGATTTCGCTCTCCCTTTTTGGTATATCAAAAATGAGACAAATAAAGCTTGAAGAGAAAATTCATTAGTTCACCATAAATAGATATTAAAAAGTTAAAAATCAATGAACTAATATATAAGCAAAGTACCATAGTCATAAATATATCATTAAGTAAGCAAGGTACTAATCAAAACAAAAAACAATGAAAGTAAAAATAAATACTAAAGTCAGAAAAATAAATATGATAAAAAATGATACATATGAAATGAATGTCCTAAAAATGTACTCCTCATCGAAAGGGGAAGAGAGAGGTGAGGGTGAGTTTGATTAACGAGCTAATAATCTAGCTAACTGATCCTCGATTGTCGTGAACCGTACGTTCACATTGTTTTCAAAAGCTGTGAACCTCTCATTTAGAGAAAGAATAGCGTCGAGTATCGCGGTATCCTCCGATGGAGCATGCGAAGAAGAAGCATAAGGTGCATCCAGCTGAGGAGGAGGAAGGTTGCCCATGTCAACTCCTATGTCTTCGTCATTTTGTTCCGGTTGAACAACTTCATGAACCCACATCCCGATGGTGGTATTCTTAGTAAAATCGGCATGACGGAGAGCCCCATAACTAATCGACTGAGTAGTCGAGGTAAGGCTATCTCCATGTAGGTTTATACCTAGACCTCTAAAGAAATATGACAAGTATGTACCATGTGGAAGGGTGATCTTGGTACCAAGTGGCCTTCCAATGGCCTTACTAATGTCATTAAACATAAAAGAGTAAGGTTCGGACGTGTACCCTTCTTAAAACAATTGAACCACCAATAGTTAGTAATGCAAATTTAGCGTGTTTTTGGATGGGTTGAAGATTCCAAGTAAGGATAAGGTGAAGGTTATGATCATGTAAATCTAGCTCGGTTACCGAATTATTAACAACAAAAAGTGAATGATCAAAATCACTTCTCTCATTCGATAGACCACTGGAAGGGAGATGAAGAAGATTATCGAAATCCTCTAGAGTTAGCCAGATAGGTGTGCCCATAAGATAGGAGGTTATGGTAACGACATTTTCTTCGGATTCGTCGTGTTCAAGCTTGGCATTGGAATAAAATGCTCGAACAATATCATTAAAAACAAGTGACTCGATCTCGAAAAATTGTACCCAACCCCAAGTAAGAAGAATAGGAAGGTAAGCAAAATCGATGGCACGTAACATTTCCACATCGATCTTTCGAGCTTCCTACACATTTTTTGTTGCAAAGTAGGGATGAAATCGATGATACAAGTTTTGGTTTTGAAAACACTCATCCAAAGAAGGGCTATCACTACTAGAAGATCAGGGAATAGTCTTACTTCTCTTACTAGGTGCCATTTGCTAAACTAGAGACAAGTTCGGGTAATAAAATTTTAGTTTAGGAATTTTAGCAAATAACTGTGCTTAGGGTTTTAAAAAATGACTTTGGATTCTTAGAAAATGGGAACCTCCTACAAAAAAGAGCATTTTATAATGTTCAAATAACCCCAATTATACAATATTTAATACTAAACCAACTTACATTCTTCAAAAATGAAAGATTTGAAATTTAAAAATATTTTTACCTCAATTTGAAGAAAATGCCAAAAATCTTTGAAATGGGCTTGAAAATCTTGATGAAAAGTGGTCTAAGAGTGATTGAAAGTCAAGATTTCGTGAAAATATGAAAGAAGTTTGAAGATTTTTGGTGAAGTTTCGAAAGAATTTCGTAAGAATGGGTTTTTGGGGTTTTTGGTGAATGTAATATTGTTATGAACTGTTGCAAGTACGCATATATGCACACGAGTATCGATATTTTTCCCCGAGTATCGATAATTTTGGTAAAATTATCGATACCTTAAAAACGGGTATCAATATTTTTTGAAAAATATCGATAATTTTAAAACAGTATCGATACCAAATCTGCATTCTATTTTCCAAGTGCAGGGAAAAGTTACAAAAACGAGAGTTTTAACCCAAATTTGTTTCTAGGGGTCTTAAAATGACTTCATAAGTGTTTCTAACTACTGCAAATGCAAAACTGAATGTAATGTATTATAATGTACAAGTAAATAAGTAAATCAAATATACACAAAAAAATATCAAATGAAGCTAATAAAGCATAAATCATATGTGTAAGCTATGAAAAATTTTAAGGCATATTAGAAGAAATAGCAATACAATTTTACTAAGCTCCCTCTATCTAGTTGCATATAAAAACCAATAAAATTAAGCTTTCTATTCATTTGCTAAAATTTTATCACTTAGTCAAGGCAAAGTGGTTAGATCTAATTCTCTCCTAAGTGTCCAAAATCTTTCTTTATCTAATGGTTTTGTGGAAATATCAGCTAGTTGATTCAAAGGTACTCACATGTATTCTAGAACTACATCTTCTTTTTCGACATGATCCCTAATGAAATGATGTCTAATCTCTATGTGCTTAGTTCTAGAGTGATGGAAGGGATTTTTAGTGAGACAAATAGCACAAGTATTGTCACACATAATAGGAATGGTAGGTACAATAACTCCATAGTTCATAAGTTGTTATCTCATTGACAAGACTTGAGCACAACAATTACCGGGAGAAATATATTCCGCTTCGATTGTGGATAAAGCAACACTATTTTATTTCTTGGATGACCAAGAAATTAACATACTACCTAAGAATTGGCAAGTTCTGGAAGTACTTTTCGTATCTAACTTGCATCCTCCAAAATTCGCATCAGAGTAAGCATGTAAGCAAAAGTAGGTCTGCGAGAGTACCAAAGGCCTAACTCGGAAGTGTCTTTAAGGTATGTAAAGATTCTTTTGACAGCTTGTAAATGTGATTCCATTAGGACAAGATTGGTATCTAGCACACAAGCATACACTAAACATAATGTCGGGTCTACTTGCGGTAAGATAAAATAATGAACCAATCATTGACCTATATAATTTCATATTAACACATTTACCTTCCTCATCTTTGTCAAGCTTTGTAGAAGTGCTCATAGGTGTAGCTTGTGGTTTGAGATTTTCCAAGCCCTATGAGCTTGTTTCATAAAACTTTGTTTTATAAGAAAGCTTGATAATCTTTCATACCAAGCCCTATGAGTCTGTTTCAAACCATATAAAGCTTTTGAAAGTTTAAAAACATGGTTTGGAAATTTTGGATCTTAAAAACCGGGTGGTTGCTCCACATACACTTCCTCATTTATAAAACCATTTAAAAAAGCATTTTACACGTCCATTTGATAAAGTTTGAAATTATGAAAACATGCAAAAGCTAAAAGCATTCTAATGGCTTCCATCCTAACTACAGTAGCATATGTTTCATCATAATTTATTCCTTCTTGAGAGTAACCTTAAGCTACAAGTCTAGCTTTGTTTCTCACTATGCTGTCACTTGCATCTAGCTTATGTCTAAATACTCATTTAATACCTATAATGGATTTATCATTAGGCCTATCAACTAGGTTTCATACTTGACTTCTCTCGAATTGATTTAATTCTTTTTGCATACCCATAATTAGGGGTGAGCAAAGCTCGATTCGAATCGAAAAATTTTAAAAATATTTCAAATTTTGAATTATTCGAATCGAGTTATTCGAGTTAAACGAATCGAGTTGAATTTTTTTCGAATTTCGAGTTCGAATCGAGTTTAATTTTCGAATCCGAATTATTCGAATAATTCGAATAAACTAAATTAAATTATATTATTTTAATATTTAAAATTTTAAATTTATATTATCAATTTACCCAAGCCCAATTTCAATATTCATTTTCCTCCAAAGTCCAAACATTTTATCTTACCCAATTTTTTCTTCTAATATTTAAAACTTATCAATAAACTAAACCCAAATATAATTTCATTCTTAAAAAAACATTCATAAACTAAACCCAATTATTTTTAAATCCAAATATAATTTTATTCTTATAAAATACCCATAAATTAAACTCGAAATCAATTTTTTTCATCATAAAAAAACCCTAAATTAAACCCCCATTTAGTCGAAGAGGCTGAATTTTTTTATTATGATCTTGTTATGTTGTCATTGTTTACTTGAATTTTTTCACTTATTTATTTCAATTTTTCGTTGTATAATCATGTTTAAAAATTTAAATAAAAATATATTTTTTTAAAATTACATAAAATTAAACAACACCAAATTAATTTTTTTAATTTAACTCGAACAAATATATTCGATTCTATTTGAATTCTATCTCACTCGACTTGATTAGTAAAAATTTCAAATCGAGTTAGGATGATGAAATAGGATTCGAAATAGGATTCAAAAACTCGATTAACTCGAAAATTTTTCATTTGATTCGATCGAATGCTCACCCTTAGCCATAATTCTATATTCATCTTTTAATGCTTCTTCAATATTCTTTGGCTCTATGCATGAAATAAATGCAACATAATTACTAGTATTTCTAAGAGAAGATCTAGTATTTACCCCTTTTGATGGATCACCAATGATTTGTCCATCCTTTACATATGGTAGTTCCTTTGGGTAGTGACTTTCTTTTTCAACACGAGTTGGTTCTAAAAGTTCATCATTCTTGGGTTCTTGAATCGACTCATGTGTGCCTTCTTGTGATGCTTGATTTTGATGCTTATAAATTTCTGCATCATCAAAATTACTAGATTCCTTTCTTGAAGGACAGTTAGATTCATCAAATATAACATGTATAGACTCTTCAACAACAAGGGTTCTTTTATTAAAAATTCTATAAGCTTTAGAATTATAGAATTTGTGAACTATTCAAGAAAAATTCATTCATCACTTTTGGCATCAAATTTTCTTTTCCATTATTTAAAACAAAACATTTACAACCAAAAGGATGAAAGTGGCTTATATTAGGTTTTCTTCCTTTAAAAATTTATAAGGAGTTTTCTTTAAAAATGACCTAATCATAGCTCTATTTAAAATATAGCAAGAAGAGTTTATGGCTTCCGCCCAAAAATATTTTAGTAAATTATTTTCACATAACATAATTCTAGTCATTTCTTCTAAAGTCCTATTTTTCCTCTCAACAACTCCATTTTGTTGAGGTGTTCTGGGAGCTGAAAAATTATGATAATGCCATGTTCATTGCAAAAGTTATCAAAACCAAGATTTTCAAATTCTTTTCCGTGATCACTTCTTATACTTGAAATCATATATCCCACGTGATTTTGAATCATTTTTCAAAAGATAATAAATTTTTCTAAAGCTTCACCTTTTGAAAATAAAAAGAAAACCAATGTATACCTATTGTTTGCCTTCTAAGCTCATAGTTCTAATAAGACCAAAAAGATTAATATGAATTAATTGAATTACTCTAGATGTTGAGACTATATCCTTTGGTTTAAAATATGCTCTCTTATGTTTACCTTTAGCAAATGCATCACATATTTTATTAACTTATATAGAAAATTTAGGCATGCCAACAACAAGATCCTTTTTAATAAGTTTTGAAATTATACTCATGCTAGCATGTCCTAATCTTTTATGTTATAGCCAACATATTTGTTATTAGCTACAAAACAAATGTTTGAAGAAATGTTATCAAAATAAACCATAAAAATGTTTCCTACTCGATTACCTATAAAAAGAATGCTATTATTTACACTATCCACAACTTTGCATCCATTTGACTCAAATATTACTTTGAATGCCTTGTCACAAAGTTAACTAATGCTAAGGAGGTTATGTTTTAGACCATTGACATAAAGCACGTTTTCAATAAGAAAGGAAGAATTTAGACTTATCGAACCAATTCCTTCAATACACCCTTTGGAGTTGTCACCAAATGAGACTTCTCCTCCATACTTTGGATTTAGTTCTTTGAAGCAGCTTTTGTCACCGGTCATGTGTTTTGAGCATCCACTATCAAGGTACCAAGAGTTTTTCTTTGAGTTGTTCGCCTTGTAGCAATGTTCTCCCTCCTACAAACACAAAGTTTAAACTTTGGATTTTGGTACCCAAATCATCTTGGGTCCATGTACATTAGTTCTAATAATTTTTGTTCCTTTAGAAACCCATTTCCTTAAAGCTTCACCATTTTGAGATGTGTCTAATCCTTTCGGAATCCACACACTCTTTGTGAGTTTACTTCTTGAAGCAAGTTTCCTTAAAGAACAAACTTGTCTATCATGTCTTTTTTTACAACAATAAGAGCATTGAAGTGAGGCATCATAAATATAACTTGATTTCTCAAAGAAATTTTTAAATTTATTTTCTTTTTGAAAATCTACAAATCCTAAGCCACTCTTGTCAAAGAAGGCTCTTTGAGATTCAAGCATGTCATTTAGTTTTTGTTGCCCCATCTTGAACATGGAAAAGGTACTTTGCAAGTTTTCATTTTTTAATACTAAACCATCAATTTGTTCTTGCATTTCTTTAAACCTCTTTTCCATTTCTTCGCTAACCAAGATTAGAGACTTATTTTTTTCTCCTTTAGTTTTGAAATCGTTTTCTTATGTTTGGAGTTCATTGTCTCGAAATCTTCGGCTAGTTCATCGAAAGCATTTTGTAACTCATCAAAAGTATATTCATTTGAGTTTAGTGTTACCTCTTGTTCCTCATTGGTCATTAAGCAAATTTGTGCCACCTCATTTCCTTATCGCCATCTGATAATTCGTTATAGTTCGAAGCTACCACCATCATATTTTTCTTCTTTTGTTTTGATACCCCTTTCTTCTTTAATAGTGGGCAATCGTACTTCATGTGGCCTGGCTTCTTGCATTCATAACATGTTATAAGATCCTTCTCCTTTTTACTCGATTCTTCTCGTATGACGTCTTTTCTCGAAAATCTTTTGGCCTTGTTGAACTTCATGAATTTCTTAAATTTTCTTGCTAACATAGCCATATCTTCGTCATCTTCATCGTCATTCATGGAGTCTTCATCATTTTCTTTTGATGTAGACTTAAACGCAATTCTACCTTTCTTTGGTGTTTCCTTTGGTTCTTCCTTGATCACTTGTGCTTGATGATTAATTTTCATCTCATAGGTTAACAACGAACCAATAAGCTCATCAAGTGAAAGTCTATTGAGGTCCTTTGATTTCTCAATGGCCGTCACCTTAGGCTCCCAAGATGTTGGAAGACTGTTCAACATATTTTTCACCAATTCTTTATTGGGATAAACTTTCCCAAGAGTTTTAAGACCGTTGACGATGTTTGTGAAACGATTCGACATATCCTTGATCTGTTCATTAGGTTTAGCTTAAAATAATTCATAATCAAGGGTTAAAAGACTTATCTTGGATTATTTTACTCGGTTCGTTCCTTTGTGGATTACTTCGAGCTTGTCCCATATTTCTTTGGAATTGTTTCACAATGATACTTCATTGTATTCATTTGAGCTTAAGACACAAAATAGAGTATGCATTGCCTTGGCATTCAATTGCACCATCTTGATGTCATGATCATCCCATTCATATTCTTCTATTGGGATGATTGCTCCTTCAACTCTCTTCATCGGGATGGAAGGTCCTTTTATGATTATTCCCCACACCTCGTAGTCATTGGCTTGGACAAATAATCTCATTCTTGTCCTCCAATATGTGTAGTTTGTTCCATTGAATAGAGGAGGTCTTACGGTTGAAAGGCCTTCTCCCACCATTATTGCATCTTGCTCTGAAGCCATGAAGCATACCTTTTGACTGGTTCTTGGACCTTCCATCTTTGATAGATTTTGGATCTTTTCTCTCGAATGTAAAGCCGTGAATTGAGTTCTAGCTCTGATATCAATTGTTAAATCGATGGATTGGATCGAGATTGTCAAGAGGGGGTGAATTGGCTTTTTAAAATTTGTTGGGTGAAGTAGAGAGAATAGAGAGTAATTGACGCAGCGATTCATAGTGGTTCGGTCCCAAACACCTACACCACTACCTTAGCTTTTACCAACCAAGGATTTTCCCAAATCCACTAGATTTGTATAACCTTTGAGGACAAGATTTAACCTTATAACAATCAAGACTTATACCACGAAGTCTTAATCAACAACACTTTAAGGTTTCTACCCAAACCTTAAGTTCAAACCCTCTCAAAAGAATAACAAATAAGCAAACTAGAAAGATTCCTCACAAGATCAAGATGTTTGTCAATGTAAGCACAATAATGAACACTTGAGCAAAATAAACACAAAGATAGCTCACAAGTGTTTTACAAGAATGAAATGAAAGAATTTAGCTCTCAATATCTTTTGATGACCTTTGAAACTTTTAGCACAACTTCTCTTATAGTTCTAGGTCATTGAAGGATGATATTTATAACCATTTTAAGCTTTCCAACTGTTGCTATTGTTGTGGTAGAGAATATACCCGTTGGAAGTGAAATATCAGCTCATTAAAGTGATCTGCAACACACATTATCGATACCTATAAAGAAGGTATCGATATTTTTAAACTTTAATTTGAATATTGTGATCGTTGGAACGTATATGACCGTTCGGGTGATAAAATAATCGATACCTTACAAAAAGTATCAATACTGGATCGATACCTATTAGGGTTTGTGAAAAACAAAATGTTTTTTTGGTATCGTTTTTGAAAGAGGGTATCAAAATTTTTCAAATATTTTCGATACCTTTATCATGGTATCGATATTTATCAAATATTATCGATACCTTTGAATGGGTATCGATATTTTTCAACTGTTTCAAAAACAGAACACCCATTTAGTATCGATTTTAAGAAGGGTATCGATATAATTCAAATATTATCTATATTGTTAAAAAGTATCAATACTCTTTGACCTGGAGCTAATTTGACTTGTTTGAAAAATATGTTTTTGAGTGTAAAATTGATTTTTGACTTGATACACTTATGTTAAAAGCCTTTTGGCTCAAAATAATTTTTGTATTAAGACTTTGACTAAGAGATTTTGGATAGCAGATTTAAATTTACCTCTTAGATTGAAAAGTCATTTTGTCAAAATTTAACTTATATTCAAAAACATTATAATTTGTTATGTCAAAATAATTTATCAAATAAAGCTTGGTTTAACAAAAGATGAAATGGGTGGACGTCATTTAAAAAAAAAGATGGGTGAATGTACTTCAAGGTCTCTCTATTATAGGGACTTGATCAAATTAGTCCTACTATTTAATAGATGAATTTGGTCACTTTATTATTAAAAAGAATCAAATAAGATCAAATTAGAATAGAGTTGACATTTACTATTTTAAAAAAATTATTTATTGTTTATCAAAATTAATATTTTTAAAATTTTATGCTTTTCTAAATTAATTTTTTGTTAGGAATTTAATTGAAATTGAATTTGAAAAAGGAAAATTCAAGATGTTTTTTCTTGAAGCAGGGGAGAAATGATTTTGGAAAAATAAAAATAGAATATTCGCGCGTTTCAATTTTGAGTACTCATACGACTGCCCAATTCCATGTTTTGGTTTAATAGCATAGGAGTCCTTTCGTTTTCAAAGCCTTTACATTGAGATTTTATTTTCTTTATATGTAAGTCGTTATTTTATTTCTTTCTTCTTTATTATATTCACAATTTATAAAAACAACATTTAATATGCCTTTAAAGCAATATAGAAATTGAATGAAAAAGAAACAAAAAAACCTTTAATGGTTGAAGATGTATGAGTTTAATTTCTATTTTACTCCTTTCACATTTTATTTTTAATATTATTGTTTTTTATATTGTAAGTTTTTTAATTTTAATTTAATGTTTATTTTTAGATTTTCCTATGTACTTATTTCAAAATCATTATCAAGGAATGAAATAGACGTTCAATATTGCTTATTGTTAGCTATTAATATAATATATGTCCTTTCCATAATTATTAGATAGTTGAATTCATTTTTTAAGATACACATTTTTTATAGATTCCATGACATAAAATACTAAAAAATATACTAAAATAAAATGTGCATATATGAAGCATGGACATGGACATACAATACGGGTACAACATAAAACAGACATGATAATTTTTAAAAAATGAGAACACGGATATTAGAGTCGAATCTAGAAAATTTTTGAAAGGGTCGAAATTAAAATTTTATATATTTATAATAGTAAAAATGTAATTTTATCTTTATAATTTTTAAATAATTAGAAATTCATTTTGAATTTTTTAATCTCGGGTAAAATTTTGGGTGAATTTTTTTAAAAAGATCGTTTTTTTTTTTTTTACAAAAATTTTCTGATTAAATCGAATTTTCGAAAATTTTCAGATTAAGCTGTTTTTTTTCTTTTACAAATAATATATGATAAATGGTGTTTGCTAATTTAGAAAAGTATGAAAGGTTCTCCTCAAACATGCAAAAGTGGAAGTCAAAGCAATGATAATGAATATCCAGATACTTCCATAAACAATTCTAGATGTCTACACCTATCACATGCTAATTGTAATAATTTTATCCATAGATATATATTTTTAGTACAAATATCCAGAGGTATAGTAACTGCACATGTTTGTCATGATAGAATCATCACAAACATTGTCCTTTTGTCTTCACCTACTTTTTGGTGGCGCAAGATTCTGTTTATTTGTTCTTTTTACTTGTTATTGGAAAAATTTTGGTTGAATTTTTTCTCTTTTATAAATTTGAAATTTAGAAATTTTAATTTTAAGAATTTTTAAATTCTTATTTTATACTTGAAAAATAAAATTTAATTATTAATCTTATTAAAATTTTATAACATTTTGAAGTAAAAATCGCATGTAAGAAATAAATCATAAGAAAGTAAAATACAAAAGCTTTGATACATTTATAATTAACTCGAAAGAGACCAGAATTGATTTCCAGAGGGATGAAGGGCCAGGAAAACCAAAGGTTAATTAGTCAATATTCAAATATCTAATACCTTAACATTAACATGATTCGAATCTAAACCATTAAATGATAATATTTAATGGCAGAATTTATTCAACAATAATTCCTCTTATTTTCAATTTCAAAACAAACTAAATATTTACAATTTTTCAAATTGTTTTTATAAAAATAAATTATAAACTGAAGGTTATTGATAAAAAGAAATGCTATTATGTGGCACACGTCAGCTGGAAGCAAATCGCATTTGGGATTGGTGAGTGAAAAATTGGAAGAATTACCAAATTCAGGTGGCTGTTTCTCACGTGCAACCAATTTAGTCAGACAGACAGACAGACAGACAGACAACAATTACTGTTGATATCATGCTTATCCTTAACCTTGTTTTTTTCTTTAATAAATAAATTTAATCACTTTATTATTAAAAAGAATTAAATTAAATTAAATTGGAATAGAGTTAAATATTTACCATTTAAAAATTTATTTATTGTTTATTAAAATTAATATTTTTAAATTTTTTATTCGTTTCTAAATGAATTTTTTGTTCGAAATTTAATTGAAATTGAAAAAATAATTCAAGTTTTTTTTTTTCTTGAAGCAGGGGAGAAATGATTTTCTAAAATAAAAATAGAATATTTCGCATTTCAAATTTGAGTACTCATACAACTGCCCAATTCCATGTTTTGGTTTAATATCATTTGAGTCCTTTCGTTTTAAAAGCCTTTACATTAAGATTTTATTTTCTTTATATCTAAGTCATTATTTTATGTCTCTCTTTATTTATTCCCATTTTATAAAAACAACATTTAATATGCTTTAAAGCAATAAAGAAATGGAAACCTTTTATGGTTGAAGATGTATGAGTTTAATTTCTATTTTACTCCTTTCACATTTTATTTTTAATATTGTTGTTTTTTTATATTATAATTTATTTTAATTTCAATTTAATGTTTAGTTTTAGATTTATGTACTTATTTCAAAATCATTGTCAAGGAATGATATAGATGTTCAATATTGCTTATTGTTAGCTATTAATATAATATGTGTCCTTATAATTATTAGATAGTTGCATTCATTTTTTAAGATACACATTATTTTTTATAGATTCAATAACATAAAATACTTAAAAAAACACTAAAATAGAATGTGCATCTATGAAGCATGGACATGGACATGCAATACGAGTACAACACAAAACAAACATGATAATTTTTAAAAAATGAGAACACGAATATCATGGCCAAACCCAAACAATTTTTGAAGGCAGGCCGAAATTAAAATTTCATATTTTTACAACAGTAAAAATACAATTTATCATTTTAATAATCTATATCTTTATAATTTTTAAAGGATTAAATCAAAAAAAATTATTTAAGGGGCCAAAATGTAATTTTACCATTAAAAATTTAAGGGCCTAAATAGAAATTTTCTATTTTAGTGGGGTGGGGCCCCTACCAGCCCCTTGGGTTCGCCACTGACGAATATAGTAGGATACGACAATAAAAAATATTTTTAATATTTTTGTATATATTTTATGTTAAAATACTTAAAATAAATGAAATTATTGATATTTTTCATTTATATATAATCAATTTTTTTCATTAAGCTCTCTTATCATTACATAAAATATGACAAAACATTATAATACAATTTCCAAATTCATTACACAAAAAATGTCATATTAAATCTAAATTTGAAGTTCAACCTACATCCCTAAGAAGGCTTGTACAAAAAATTGGCTTATTTTTTGCCCAAGCCTTGCCCAATTTAAGAAAGATAAACTTGAACTCACTCAATCCGACCCGTTTATACTTTTTTTCAAATTAGTTTTACTTTGAAATAATTTTTTTAAATAATATAATACATTAAATGCGCTAAAAATACTAAAATAAAAGTTGTCTAATATCTTAAAAAATATTTACATTAAAAAATACTACCATAAACATAATAAATATTTTATTATATTAAAAACAAAAACAAGTATAATAAATATTTTATTGTATTAAATATAATTTTTAAAATTTTATATTTTTTGTTGGGTTATTTAGTTAGGTAATTTTTTTGGAGTAATGGATTTAATTGTTATAAAGTTAGTAATTCAATATATATATAATTATTATTTACATATATAATTACTATAATAATTTTTATAACATAATATATTCGTGTCATGGTCAAGCAAAAAAATCTTGTCCAAGTCTCGGCACATATAGAAAATGAACCTTAAATTTTATCTTAATCTATTTCTCGAACATCATATTTTATCTAAATCCTCCTATTTTTCAAGCAAATCTTTGAATCTAAGCTTATAACCCAACGCATGACTAATCTAATCCATAGAAATAATATATGGTAAATGGTGTTTGGTAATGCGGAAAGTACAAAAGATTCTCTTCAAACATGCAAAAGTCGAAGTCAAGGTAAAGACAGTGGTGGAGCCATGTTGAGGCCCAGGGAGTAACGGCTCCCGAAAGTTTAATTCTTTTCAATTTAGGTTTTTATAAATTTACACTATGGCCCTCTTAAAAATATAAGTAAGCCTCTTCAAAGTTTAAGGTTTTTGTAATTTTCCCCTTTGTATATATATTATAGTCTCAGTAAATTTTTAATTTAGATCCTAATAATTTATAAAATTTTAAATTAATAATGGTAAAATTACACTTTCACCTACTTAAAAATGATAAAAATT